>CAIGRN010104375.1:0-11985 GCA_903798345.1 Fraxinus anomala | reverse complement strand
TTTCCGAAATCAAAATGCTAAATTAAAATGAAATCGGAAAAAGAAAGAGGATATGCAAAATTAGAATATATGATGAGAGAATGAGATGGTAAGAACTATGAGGTGGCAGAAGTTGGTAAAAAAAGTTAAATTGTGAAAGTGAGATATTTATAACAAAAGGTGTGTGAGGTGTAATTTCCTCAATAGTCAAGTCATAAATTTTGTTCGGACATTATCCAGTGCCAACTTAATTGGGCCAATCTATCTTTGATTAGATGGGTTAGCCCAGTATGTGACCCGTTTTATGCTATTTCTTATTCTTACCATTTCTCATTCTTTCATCACAACTGCTACTTTTGCCACCTTTTCTCTCAACGTGAACTTTCTTGTCTTCAAAATGTACCGGTATAAAGAACGGATTCACAAACCTAGAAGGGGTCGGCGTGATGGCAACTTCGGCCGTAATGGGGGCAACAACAACGAGAATCTGATAGTGTTGATTTTCATTTTCATTTTGATTTTGATTTTGCTAATTGTTGTGATTTGGACCACTGTAATGACGTTTATCCTCTAAAATGGGTTTGGAAACTCTGGAGATTCAAATGAGGACCATGCAATATGGGTTTCATCTTCTACGGTTGATGTATTCTTTGTTCAAATGTCTTCTACTCTTCAATTCTGGGTTCGAAGATCTTCTCATCTCGCTGCTCCTTTTCTGTATTTTAAGTTTTCACACTTATGTTCTTGGTTCCAAGATTTATATTCTTGGTTCAAAGATGTAGTGTTCTTGGATCTTTTTCATGTACTGTAGTGTTCTTGGGTCTTTTCATTTTCCCTTGTTCGGGCTCTAATTCTAGGTTTCTATTTTAGATTTCGTGTTTGTGGAAAATGAACACACGATCATTCTGTATCATATTTCGATAAATCTTGAGCTAGATTGAATTAGCAGCTTTATCATATTTTGATGATGGTCCAATTGTGAAATTAAATGGCATTCGCATAATGAAGTTTCGATATTGCAAACATTCTGTGTGTTCAGAAATTGCCTACCAAGTGCTGTTGTTTAAAATTTCAATTTTTTAGATATATAGATTCTATTGTTAGGAAGAAATTTAATCCTGAGTTTTTCTTTTAGGTTGTGTTTGATTGGCTTTATTTTTCATGGAAAATGTTATTTTTTTTCATGTAAGTTCTTACTTTTGAGATGTTTGATTGACATTTTTTTCATGAAAAATATTTTTCAAACGTTGGTCACGTGACTATAGTTTTTTCAAAAATAAAGAAAGTGTTTTCTTTATGGAGTGGTAGGTTTTTATTTTTCAAATAATTCACTATTACTCGCATCTACCCATCAATAAAAGATGGACAAGTATAAAAAATTTTAGTCAAAAAACTAAACTAATCAAACACGTTTAATTTATAATCTCTATGCAAATAAGTTCTAAACAATTCAATTATTTATAATTTATTTTCTTTCCATGCTTGCTATTAAACACGTGAAACTATATATCTCTTTTAAAATATTCAATAGAAATAATTGGTTGAGATTATAATCTCTGATTTTTAGGGACATGAATACTTGTTTGAAGCATTGAGAGATAAACTGATGATCTGGGCTTCTCTTTTTATTCGTTGTTTTTGTAGCAAATTACCTTGAAAAGTAGACTTTCTAACTAATTGGTTAAACTTAAGTAATTTCTGGAGTTCTAGTCGAACAAATTTCGCATTTAGAAACAATAATTTATGTTCGAAATTTAATCGTTATTACAATAGTCGTCGATCTAGTACGCATTTTAGTATAACGAATATAATATTTTACAGGTTAAGCACAAATTTTAGATTTCAAGAAGACAATTACATATATGATATGATGCAACAAATCACTATAAGTAGATGTTAGTTAGTAAGAAATTAAAACTACAATATGAAAATTAAAACTACAATATTGTAGATTTCATAATGTAGTATATAATGATTTATTAAAACTACAATATGGAAATTAAACTCTCAAAGTGTACAAAACTCCGAACCAGCAGACTCGAATCTTCTTCAACCTCCACCACCAACTTGTCTTGTAATGTTGAGCTCAAATTTGTGTCACAACGAATCATGCACCGTCGTCCACGGAAAAGGCAATGGATACTCCGAGAAAGACACCGGAGGCAACCAAGAATATCACTAGAAAAATAAACTTAATTATATGAAATCTATTTAATTGATTCATCACACAAACATAAAACTTGATTTTGATGACTGGACCATACCATACCATACCCTACCCTTACTAGTCAATTAAGAGTATGTTCGGGAGTACTTTTAACTAATTATATGTGTTAAGCAATTCACAATCAAATATGCGAACACTTCCTTATGATAAAGCTGCTCATTCAAACTATATAACTTAGGATTTATCAAGCAAAAATCCTTTATTAAAAATTTGTTCGACTACATTGAAAAATAAAAATAAAAGCAATTTGCTATCAGCTTTGCAATACTGGTTGGTTGACTGTCTTCCTCCACCTCCTTCCAGTAGAAAGCCTTTCTTCAGAAAAATAGGTTATACCGGAGCCACCTAACCTATATAATATTAATAAATAAAAAAATATTTAAAAAAATCACAGTATATAACGTGAAAACATAGTTTGTGCAAGTGTTTTGTTCAAATTGTAAGGAAAAACTGTGAAATATTTACATGACGTACGTACCCAAAGATCAATCCTCCAACACTTGCGCCGCCGTGTTATCAACAAAATAATATCAAAGAGCAGAAAACTATTGAGCAAAACAACCCGAAAAAAGTAGGCACAGAAAATAACAAAAACATTAACATTCTGTCCATAGGAACAGAATACATTCCTGACCACTTTCCGACCCATAGGGTGAAAACATTAATAGCCGCAATTATCAAAACATTCTTCACTGGTTTCGACTTCTTTGGTGAAACGTGGAAAAGTAATATGAAAGATAACGTTACGAAAGTAGGAATATAAATTAACACGATCTTTAATATCTTATCGATAGGAAAAGAATACTTTCCCCAAAACTTCTCGACCCATAAGATGAAAGCAATTGCCTTTGCTGCCGTGAGAACATTCCCCGCCACTATCGACTTCTTTGTCGAAATGTTAAAAACTAATATTAAAAATAATGTTATGAGAGTAGGCAGACAACATAACAACAACTCTAAGAATATTAACATCTTGTCGATGGAAAGAAAAAGCAGCGATGAGCAATTGTATTTGTAAATACTGAAGCTAATATATATATACACACGATAATTCGAAATTTTCGCCAAACAATAGCAAGTAGTGGACTTATTGGTAGCCGTCAGATATTTAGTGGGTCCCAATGGGTGTAAAAAGCAGTGGTGGAGATCGGTTTACTGCGAGGATAAGGTACAATTTCGAATGGATTCTTTTACAGCACGTTATGTAGCTGCAGAGGAGTTCCAAGTGCTCTGGAACTTGTTCGAGGAAGAAGTCCAACTCAAAGAGGAGTCATCAACTGCCCGAAACTACCTGGGAATCACGTTTCTATTTCACTTGTGTTCCATTCCATCAGTCAGCCTTTTCAAGTATGCATGTTATATATCCCTGTAAATGTATCTATCTACGTTTTTTGAGGATGTCTGTTTGAAATTTTGTCTTGACTGATGAATATTATCTTGATGATAACATGTTCGATAAAATGCACGGTTGTAAATTCTATCTTCTTTCAGTTCGAGTCCTAGTTAGTGGTTACTCTATTAGCTGCAGACGTGCAAGTTCCCCTTTTTTCTTTTTCTTTTTCTTTTTTCCTTTTTTGCTTGAATTGAATGGTGTTCCAATTATAAGCATGCATTTGTTTTAGTGAATAAATATTGATTCACCTTATAGATGAAGATATTAATGGTTATTCCGATTTCGCCATTTCGGAGTCTTGTTATAACTGTTGTGTTGAAATGTTTGGTCAGTAGAGATATTACTATGGATTCCCCTTTTCCTAGGGTACTATAATTCATATTCCGTTCATTAACTCTTTGGTCTATCTACATTCCCTGAAATTCACAATCTCCCCAGAGAGCAAAAAGTGGAGTCTTGGTAAGAGCAAGCTGTTCTATTCTATTACCAGTTTTATAAGCATGTTTGGTATGGTTTCTACTTTTCTTTCCTATAAAAGCTCTTGACAAAATACTTCTAAAAAATTATTCAAACATATTTAAAAGCGGCTTATTAATCTCATAAGCTATTTTTGACTTTTCATAAGCCTTGCCTTACGGGCCCCATGTCTGATCGATTCACTACGTGGTGATAAAACTACTCTGTTCTCCTTAATCAGGACTATAAATGAATTTAGTTGCTGGATTTTCTTTTGTGGAAACTTGTTTCTAACTGAATAATGAAGATTTCATCAAATCAAGTAGTAGTTGGAACTAGGAACTGGTGGAGCACCATTATATCACTTAGCTTTACTACTACCTTGACACACCATAATTAATGTGGATTACAATCAAATAATTCCATGAACATATACTTCTGAGTAGTTTACGAATGCAATTTGATGCTACTTGCTTTCTTATTCAGGAATAGATGGCAACAGTTGCAAACAGCCATCAGTTGTACTGTAGAGAAAATAATTTTTTGATTGAAAAAGGCAACAGACAACAAGAAAAGGCACATGTTATTTGATGTCATCAGTCCACCAATGAAACAAAAAGGTAACAATGAATATATTCTAGACTCCATGGTGCATGATGCATCCGTTCTTCTCGGGAAACTCAAGCTCTCGCTTACTCAACGAAAGGGAATACATGCAGAAGCATAAGATCATTGAGCTCTGCTGAGAAGCATCTGGAATCTTTAGATACTTTTCTTAGAAAAGTCCATAATGATGCCAATGAAGGTATAGAATTAACTTTCCGCAGATGAGCTTTGTGATAATTGAAGTTGCAATTGTTTGGAATTATGCACTGAAGAGAATTACCTTAGAATGAAACATTAGCTAAATGCATATGCAGACGTAACTCTATTTATCTAAGTTTGAACTATCTCGTAAATACTAGAAGGCATGTGAATGCATGTTCACACCCAAATATTATCTCTTGCATGAAGGAATAGTCGTTAGTCGGTGTACATATTATTTGTTTCATTAAGTTGTTTTTTTTTCATACTTTCTCCTTTTCTGATTTATGGTATATTAGATTTATTACGAAGTTTTGTACTTTACAAGTTATAGCCCACATGCACACATTTAACATGTGGCTGTAGCAGTACAAAGGCATTAATTTCACTGCTCCTTTTTTGTGCTCCTATGGCCACTTAAATCAAGATTGTGAACTGAGTTAAACCTTACAAAACAATATGAACTCTAGGTTATAAAGTGCGATTCATTCCCCTTCATATTTAAGATATTTGTACTTTTATGAAATTTTATTATCTTTCACATAGCCCTCGTTAGCTGGTTTCTCTTCACTTTTTGGCTTGAAGTATCTCAGAAATATGGTTCATTTACATTTTTCTTGATCTATATTCTTGGAGGATTCGTTGATCAGCTTTCTGCACACACCAGAGCCAACTGTTGGTGGAACGGTATGATGCTGCATGTTACACATACATTATTGTCAATTAATTTCGTAAATCTCGTTTTTTTAATTTCTGTAAATCTAGGCATGCCTAGAGTATGCTTGAAGTTCACATCATGGCTGACTATTCATCAAACCAAATAAATAGGCATTGATCGTTCGTCTCAAATACTTTCTTTTTGATCTTTATGCAATGTATAGCTACTGTTTAATCAGTTTATTCTTGCTTAGGGGACCTGCATTTGCTTTAATCGGAGCTTGGCTAATTTATCAAGTTCATAACAGAGATGTTATTGCAACTGAGGCTTCTGAAAGCATGTTTCAAAATGCAATTATTTTTACAGCTCTCAACAAATAAATAAATAAATAACAAATAAATAAGTTTGCACGCCACCTCACCGCCTTATAACCAATCGTATGTTCTTATAACAAAAAAATTTCAAGACTCAAGTGACCGTTGCACTCGACATACCAAATCCCTCGAGTCTTGCTACAACAGAAGAAATTCAATGGTAGAACAACAAAACGCTACTAATTTGTTGCTACTATAAATAGATGTTAGTTAGCCGGAAAAAATGTGGTGAAACTCCCGCTGACATAAATTTTCTTAAGTTCAATGACTTCGAGAGGGAAATTGGTCTGCGGTAAAGGAAAATAGTTCAGTGAATTCAAGAATAATGTGGTGAAGCTACCATTGATATAAAATGAAGGTGGGGTGATGCAAACACATGGTGGTGTGTATTGGCTGATTTCTTGAATGTTGAACAGTGGACACCACGGGGGCTTTGCATTAGTGAGTTACATCAATCATAAGCATCGTAACTCATTGTACCCAAGATATTGATATTTATTTTCCGCCTTGTGAGGATTTATTGTTTTTATTGGCATTATAGGGGTTCTACAAGAGATGACTAAAATTTGCATTCTTCGCTATATTATTCTCTTTGTTGGTATGTGCATTATCCTGATATTTTGTTATTTCCAGAACTTCCCATTGCGTATGCGCGTTCCTATGATCTTCAAGAGTCGTGAATAGTTTGTTCTTGGTTTACAGTAAGAACTCTCAAGTATTATAACATAACAAAGCCACTGTTTTTGTTTCAATAGTAACCAGTTTTTGTTTCATAAAGTTAAGAGTCGTACAAAATAAGTTGAAACGATTTGCATGGAAAAAGGAGAGAAGGATTTCTGTATTTTACAAGGAATCTACAATTAGGCCAGACCTATAATACAAATGCATTTAGATTTTCAACTACCAAATTAAAATTAGACAATCCCGATAAAATCAGTTCCCACTAAACCAGGAGTGAACAGCTTGCCAAACAATATCTTCATCTCGGGTTGGGATATTTAAATGCATGCATAATATTTAGACAATCAAATGAAGTCTTAAGCACGTCTATTATAAATTTGTCCCAAAAACTTCACAATGATTCATAAAGCTCGTGTTTGACTAAGCTTAGAAAGGGGTAAAGGTCACTTCCAGGTAACTTTTGTATGCAAACCTTTGGACAACTACTTTTTTACATTAAGGTAAAAATTGATAGATACTTCGAAAGTAATTCTTCCATTACCGTCATAACATACTACTTACTCATTTTCAACTTTAAATAATAAAAAAACAATTTATTTTAAACCATGCTTACTGACTTATAAGTGACTTTTTATACTTAGACAAATGTGCTCATTTATATCTTTAGTCAAATACTGGATGCAGTATTCAATTACACCAGGAATAAGCACAACATATTCATCGACAGACAGGCAGGATTTTTCGGTCATCCTTCTTCCTTAAGAGGAAAAACAGGCACACATGCTTTGTTGAAGCAAGCGAAAGGCATACCTTGTGAAGAGCCGCAAGATCTCGCAGTGTAATTTAGATGTTGAATATGCATACATACTGAAGTTCGTTTCCACGACAAAAAATCCCTGATGAAATGGAACTGCAACCGAAAGGGAAAAGAGGACATCATTTACAAAACAGTTTCTTCTCCATGTCACATGAGAAGACTAGAATTCAACTCGGCAAACAAACATAAAAACAGTGTTTAAAGTTTCCAACATTTTGACAATGGAATCAAACATTGTTCTCCGCTCAGACAAGCCCAACTACTGCAGGGAACTTCTTGCTAGCTTGACTGCCTCATAAGCAGGCAAATGATTCTATGCAAACTACCTGTTTCCTTGAAGATGAATCAGCTAAGCTAATGGAGAGATTTGTAGCCAACTTGGTGGGTATGAACCAACTCTCTTTCCTGCCCTGAAGCACAATTATCAGTGTAATACAAAATGAAGGCCCGCAAGAATTATAAAGGTCTAATAAGCAATAGTTTAGAACTGCAATCGAAAATGGCAAAGAGCAGATCCCACCTGCTGGAGCTTGACCAATCTCAAATCTGCAATATCCTTTATTATGTGGCGCTGGACATCAGTCAAAAGTGTTCACATTATATGCCTACAAAAGCAATCATTCAATTCAGGATCATGAGAGGGATGAACCTCCACTTTTTTTGCTTTATTTATTTCTTCATGGCATGGCTCTCTAAGTTGAATTGCCAAATCTATTGAAAGGATAAAGACAAAAAGCCCTAGAAATGCATCAGAAAGGTGATCTGGAAAAATATAGGCTAAGAATTCAAGTATTCAAATCCTCCCCATGAAACAAAGACTCTACGTACATACGATGCATCTTATCATACAAATTGCACCAGCATAAACAATCTGAATAATACCTCGCCAGTCACATGAAAGCTGAGTTCCAGCAGGAATGCTATAAGATCAGCTGTATCCACACCATGATCCTACATCAAAATGCGAAAATCCAAAACAGATACATTATAATCCAATAGGTTAACACAATTTTTTTCAGCCACTCCAAGTGTCACGGACCGTAGCTTCATTTAAGCCCCGTGACCCTATAGCAGCCGCAGTTTGCCCCAACTTCGGCCGCACATTGTAAATATTAGTCTATTTTGAGTTTTAATTTTCATTCCATGTAATAGGTTATTTCAATTATAAAATAGATAGAAAATAGGAAAATTTTAGTATGAATCTTCGGCAAGAAGACGTCTACTCCTAGCACTTAGGTTATTTTTCCTAGTCTATTATAGGGGGTATTAGTCTTTCAAACAATCTTTCAAGCTTTCTAGTGTTCGCCCCCTGCACTAGCCATTTGTAATTTCCTGCTTTCGTCAATTGTAATTTCTTGCTTTCAGTAATCAATGAACGAGTTTCTTTCAATTGTGTTTCAAGCTTTCTATTATTTGTGATCAAAATCTCTTTCGTCCCGAGAAAAGACGGAAGGTAGTCTAGCAGAGCAAACTACTGTCGCACGGTGTCCCTTTCTGTGGTAAGAAGAAAGGCACCCCGTGAAACCAAGACAAGAACAATAAAAACAAAAAGTTATTCATTATGCCCAATGAATTGGGTGGATACGTTAATCCCATTTCGCTACTCCATTTGGTCCAACATTATATTTACTAAATGATCAATGTAACCAAATTTTTTGCAACCCCATCAGGGCACGTTAATGCTGGTGTATCCCTTCCTGTTCTAGTCTTTATTGCCCAAGTGAATAGAAGCTTCTTTATACATGCATCAACCATCTATGTTCTAATACTGTAATACATGAATAAAAATCATGAAAATGTCGCACAAGTTATATTACAGCACAGAAGTTCTAGAAAGAAACACCTAAAACAAAATTCTCAGAATTCAATGTCATGTAAAACTTTCTCTCAACTTCCCCTCCTAGTATGCAACCAACACCAACAATAAGTTAAGCCTTATTCCCAATAAAGTTTTGAGTACATGGATCTTTATTTGACACTTCTTTTTTTATCCAATGCCACACTCCTGAAAGGTCCCAACAAACAAACCACACGGGAAAAACATGTAGCATGCCAATATATTCAAATCCATAAAATTGTTAACATATGGGCGCAGTCAATTCCAATTTTAGAAGTTAGAACTAGGTTAATACATAAGACGTTCCCGGGTGGAAGATTCTAGGTTAGCATCTGAGATTTTTCCAGGTAGAAGAAAACTTAGGCTCCGTTTGATTTGCCATTTTTTCCTTGGAAGTTGGAAACAAAATTCCATTTTCTAGCTTTTGGCATGTTTGATAGGTAATATTTTCTAGGTAAAACAAATTCCAACCCACCCCCCCACGCGCCCAAGTTCCTTGATTTGTGGGAATTGGTTTTCCCACCATTTTGGTGGGAAAATGCAATTCCAAGTTTTATTTTTGGCAATGGAAACAAATTTTATAATCAATTGTAAAAAAAAAAAAAATCACTTTAATGGACAATTTCTATGTAAAATAAAGTCAAACGAACACAAAATTTTAAAGCAATTCCCAGGAAAAAAACCTATTGTTTTCACAAAATTTAGGAACTTTAGTAAATTGTGTTATAAGATGACGATTCAGCTTTTACACCGTATAGAGAGAAACCAGCTGTTAATCTACTTGAGCAGGAAAATAGCAAACATATTGTTTTCAGATTTACAGGTTTAAAATGCCTTGAATACTGGATAATTATTGAATTATGGTCACTAAAGCTTCAGAAACCAAAGAATTATTTCACTAATTCAGTATTAACTGCTTCTTGTTTCTCTTGGTAGAGTATCTTTGCCCCAAAAAAATAATAATAATAATAAATTAATTAAAAATCAAAAATCAAACTTTTAAGCAGGTCAAACATCACTCTTAATCATACATTTTTAGGATCTATAAATTTTGTCTAATTTTTATATTAGTTCATTGAGACCAGGCTTATAAGCACTTAAAAGCTTAGTCAATCTTTAAACTAGTAACTGGCTTTTTACTGCATCTTTTTTGAAAACTCATGTTAGACAATTATGAGCATGTTTACATGTCCACATACCTTTTCTTTCTCCTCCTCATAAGTAAAATAAGCACGCTTATAAGCTCACCCAAACATGCTCTGTTTCGTTAGTTAAAATTGATGGTCAATCAGTCCTTTGCATCATCAGGAGAACAGGTGGGTCATAAACTCAACTGCAACTTAACCTTTTGCTGCATCAGATAGACCAAGTTATTAGGTTTGACTTTTGAGCTTTGGGAGAGTAGATGAGAAAGAAATGGGGAAGTGTTTCTGGTTATTATTATTCTGAGAAAGATATGTTTCAATGGCTGATGTTGTTGCTGAAGAGTGGTATTATGATTATAAGTAATTGATTTGAAGCTGTTTTTATTGGTCTTTGAAATTTGTTATTGTGAAAGACTGAGGGTGGATGCTGCTTAGGATCGTATGCTAGTACGGGAAGTTGTAATATTTTATTATGGGATAAACTTGCAACAAAGTCCATATTAGTCTTTGTTTTTAAGTTGACTGCTTTCATTTAAGGATGTGTTTGAGCCACATTATTTAAAAGAATGTATCTTGAAATAGTAGATTGTTGAAGAATGTGTGGTTGAAAAAGAAGGAAAAGTTATTGAGGTGATGAAAAATATTATTTTATTGAAGAATGTGCGGTTGAAAATGAGTAGAAGAATGAAATTGAAAATTTTAATGTGGCTCAAACAGGGGCTAAGTATCACTGTTACGGAGATCATTTCTCTCTCGATGAAGATTAATTAATTCTGAACTTACAGGATCGAGTACCAGCTTCCTAACCTCATTGTTGGCGCAATTACAAAAGAAAGCTTGTATAAAGCTTTTGAAAGTGGCATTACTTCAGAGCAGGCAAGGATCAAGTTCTCGTTGTCCATTTAGGCCTTCTAATGTATCTTAAGTGTTTGTCTGGGTTGTCATTTAACGACAAATATAGCTCTATCTTTGGTTTAACTTTAGTCCTGGTTTGTTCATATTCTACCCTGTTGTATTTTTGCTACAATGAGTTTAGCTTTCAGATGTCTTCTGCCTATTTATTCTTGCATCATGAGAGGATTGAGAAATTGCAAACCAAGATCTGTGCTTTGCACACTGGAAATTTGTCACTACTCTTCATCATGATAGAAAAATGAAAGATTGTGCTTAAGAGTTCAGTACTTATTTTGCAACAGAAAGAAATGATGATTTTCTTTCAGAGGCAAAGGAGACCTCTTCATTTTGCCATTTATTGGTTTGTTCAGATTTGTAACTCAGTTTTTATGAAACTAATCCTCAATTTTGATTCGTTAATGATGTAGAATCAATGGAAGAAGGCAAGAGAAGATGAAGAAGAAGACGCGAAGAAGAAGAGGGGAAGGGGAAACGCGGCCGTCGCCAATAAAAATTTCATTCAATCATTAACTGTTACAATAACAATGGAAAAAGCTAATAAATAGCGAAAACCTAACGGGCGTGGACCGACCCACTAAAACAAACCCAATAACAATAAATAAAATAAAATAAACGATGGGTCCAATAACGAGAGTAAAATAACTAAATAATGATCGGCGTGATGTCCGCATCAACTCTCCCGGGGTGGGAAAAAAAACT
>CAIGRN010104374.1:0-10491 GCA_903798345.1 Fraxinus anomala | reverse complement strand
AGTATATTGCTGCTTCTGAAGCAGAAAAGGAAGCCGTTTGGATCAAAAAGTTCATTAGTGAACTTGGAGTTGTTCCTAGCAGTGTTGATCTTCTGTACTGTGATAGCAATGGAGCCATCGTGCAAGCGAAGGAACTAAGGTCTCATCAACGATCCAAACAGGTGTTAAGGTGGTACCATCTCATAGTTGTCGTTCTTGTTCTATGTGTGAATTACCGTTGGAGGCTGGATAATTGAACAACTTGAATTGCATATCGTGATTGTTCGTGTTACAAGATCAGACAAAGGGGTTTGCAGAATTTACAAAATGTATAATTCCTATCACAATTTCTATCTAAACAAAAATCAGATCCTTTGTGGTAATTGAAATTATTTTATTTTCCACTGTGCATGATTAAGTAAATTCCCAACAGAACTAACACTTTGACATTAGGATATTGACCCCATTTCTAGTAACAATGTCAATACCTTGTCTAGATTTTGCAAAGTTGACATCATATTTCTATTATGACCTTGTTTGATCCCAATTTTTTTCAAAATGCATTTTTTTCTCTTTATTTTCCACCATACATCCTTCAATAAAATAATATTACACACAACCAAAAATTTTCCTTCATTTTTAACCACACGTTCTCCATCAATCTACTATTCCAAAATATATTTTACACAAAAAATGGGGCTCAAATAGGCTATATATTGAGATATTCATTTATATATTGTAGCATAAACAAGATGGTATTAGACTTACGAAACGAAAACCTATTGATTTTATACCACTTTGAGTCATGTAACATATAAATACACATTAAGAATAATTTTTAAATAATTTAATTTATTAATTGATAGAAATGAATGGTAGATAAGTGGATACTACTTAATGTTTTATTTAAATATGTTGTTGAAAATGAAGTTTGATCATTCATAAATAATTTAATTAGCCAAACGGGGCTAAATCATGGTATGATGTTAAATGCGGTCTTGAAAAATTCTACATGCGACTCTTATACAAAAGATCAAAAGGAAAATAAACTGATGGGGTTCCAATGTTCGCGAAGAGAGCCTTATGTTAGTCATCCATTTTCTAGACGACTCAATTGTATTTGAGAGCTATTGAACAAGAGAGTTATTATAGGAACCATACTGGAAACATATAGGAAAGGAAAATTTCAAAAATTTCTTGGGTTGTCCGATGCTAGACCTCATGAATTGCATCTCAACTTTTTTTCACAACGATATGTGTTGCAAAGCTCTATCTTGGAATACATTATTATGTATTATGGGAGTTTCTTCTAGTTTTTCATATTTCATTTTCACTATTGTATTTCATTTAATTGTGATTTTGAAAGTGAAACATTTTAAATTAAATTATGTTCGACCTCCATTTTTTCAAAAAACTCATTTTCAATCACACAATTTTCCATAAAATAATTTTACACATAAATTGGAACTTTTCCTTATTTTTTAACCATACATATTTCACCCCTAAAATGGGGCTCAAATAGGGTCTTAATATCATAAGAATTTTTTATAGAGTTTCCCATATACTTACCAACTATATTCTATCTTGTCTATAAATTGTAATGTTTGGTGGAACAAAGGCAATAGCATCCATTGTAGAGTGGGTCATGGCAGAGCTGATGAGAAACCCTGAAGAGCTGAAGAAGGTACAACAAGAACTGGCCAACACAGTCAGCTTGAGCTGGAAAGTCAAAGAGTCTGCCTTGGAGAAGTTAACCTACCTCTTTGCTATATCAAGGAAGTCCTTCGCCTCCATCCCCCTCCTCTACCCGAACGTTGAAGCCGTGGAGGTAGCTTGATCAATGTATGGGCTAATGGACAAGACATGAATACTTGGGATGATCCTGATTCCTTCAAGCCTTGCACTTTTACAAAAGATGGTGTACCAGATTTCAAGGGAAACAACTTTGAATTCATACCGTTCAGGTCAGACGAGAAGTCCCACCCAAGAATGCAACTCGCGCTTTGTGAATTGGATATGGTGCTGGCACATTTGCTTAATTGTTTCACATGAGAATTGCCCGATGGGATGAAACAGAGTGAACCGACATGGACGAGGCTATGTTTGGTAAAAGCAGTTCTTCACATGGAAATGCGATCGCCTGATTTTAATTCTAGCGAAAAAATCTGTTTTCTCCAAGGTTTGGAAAACAATTTGGCTGACAATTTAATCTATTTTGGGCCTCCAATTTCTAGATTCTTCATTCTAGAGCGTGGAGAATAAGGTTATGAAGAGATTGAAGGCAAATAATATCAAGAGATTGAAGATTCAAGGCTGGAAATCGAAGCAAGAAATTGATTTTACGTCTCTTTCCTACAATTATATGTTCTGGACGATGAATTTTCATTTCATTTGTTGTAATTTCATCATTGAGATGCTAAGCTAAATTTGTTAGTATTGGGATAAAGACAAAAACCATTGTTTTACCACTTTAATTCAAAGAATATTTCTTTAGTTAATTTGTATTATTGATTGGTAATATAGATTATTTGAATGCTTTATCACCGTTTAAATAATAAGTTGCTTATTTTGTCTTCAAGATGTTCGAAATAAGTCTAGAACATTATAGCAATCAACATAAGGTTCAATAAACGTTGGAAATAATAATTTATATCATATGCAATCAACTAGGTAATCATGAAATTGAATGCATTGCTACGCATATGAATTCGAATAAGAATATCTCAATTCGTGCTTTGGAATATGTTTGGCTTACCTTGGAAGTGATAGTTGAATAATACTAGATTGTCGGTTGTTAATTGTACAGAAATTATACTAGAGAATACATATTGAAAGTTGGAATTGGAATTAAAAAAATAAGTGGAATGGGGAAATCTTAACACACTCTTATCATACATAACCTTCACGTGCATTTAAATAATAATAATAAGAAGCATTAGTAGTTAACAATTACAAACATCAAACCTTTGAAATGTTCCTGTCACATTCAAGTTTGATTTTGAATTAGTACAATTTATCTTAAGATCCATTCCTCGTGAGAGGTACTTTTACTTCTAATTATTAGTTGTCAACGATTCCGTATGTCTGAAAAATTTCATCGAACAACCAACTTTAACCATTGGTCACAAAGTAAACATTTAAATAAATTAAGAAACACTTTAATTACTCTTTTATCATTGTTCTTCGGCAATTTGACAAGTTATCAACCATTGTCCTGTTCCTGCGATAGAATTGGCCCATCTTCCCTTGGTGACTCTCCTAATTGTGCCTCCACAAAAGCTAACACACTACGCTCCATGACTTCCCCGAATTGACTAGCAATACTTTATTAGCATCATTAGCATATCATCCCATGCGAAACTGACTCGATCCTAAACAAGAGTTGACTTCAGACTTGGACTCGAACCTAGACCACGCTAGTTGCAAGACCTAGTTTCCATCATTTCAAAGACTCAATTAAACCTATTCTCTCGATTGATAAATAGATGCAAGGATTTATGCGGGTACCTTCTTATCCTCAAACTTGTGATTTTGGTGTTGCCTCAGATAGATACATATCCAAGGAGGTCGGCAACATTGATGTAGGTGGGAGGTGGGTGCGTGGGGTGGAGTAGGTTAGGGTGTCTAGAATGAGGATCTGTTTGATACTCAATGTATAGACTGGGACTAATGAGGATCCGTTGAGTAATGTGCGTGAAAGATATACGTGAACGTAACCTGTGCCTGCGATATATGTGACTATAACATGTGTGTATGATACATGTGTAATTGGCTTGCATGTGTAATATAGTCATACTGGTGCAAGTAGCATGGGCATGTGATATACGAGCAAGTAGTATCTAAACTTGAACATGTGCAACTACTATTATAATATTTGTACTTTATATTTAGCACTTGCTTGACGGTGATTAAAATCAAAATTTGAATAGATTTTGATAAAAGTTGATAAAAATATGTTATTGAAAGTTGTGGGTCCCATAAATATGTGGTTAAAATTAATTATTAATTTTGACTTAATACTACACAAGAGCCTCTTATTAATACAAACAAAAGTTTTTATGTCAGATTGGCTATTAAGCTTAAGAGTTATAAATGGATCCCGTGATTAATGTGAAACAAAAAATAATGTTGAGCGATGATTTTGGAAAAAGAAAATAGTTGATCAAAATGAAACTTAACCATTAGTTGGGTGACACACTTATGTATTATTATGGAAATCACGTTTAATTACCATTCAATTAGTGTAATTAACATTCAATGCTAATTACTAGACATCTCTAATAGCATCTCCAAAAGACTCTATATATTTAAATAGTATATTATGCAATTTAAAGAGTATTTATAAATTTAAAGATTAATTAATTTTTTTTTTTTGTAAATATTCTAACATGTTCTTTATCTTTAACATTTAATTTTACAAATCCCAAAAACTATTTATTATTTTTTCCGAGAGTCAAACTCACTTTCTATTTAATTTTGGAGAGTTAATCCTACTCTTTATTTTAAAATGTTTTTAATTTGAAAAGTTTTTCGAAGTATAATTTAAAGGGTTGACTCTTTAAAATACAGAACATCTTATGTTTAAATAGCCTTTTGGAGATATTCTAACTTGTGTGCAATACACGTGCGAGCAACACATTAATTATTTGATTTGGGGTGTAAGCAAGAACTGTCAACTCATATAACAACTGTTTCGACGAAACTTTTGTTTTGTGTCCATGTGGACTCGTCGACTTTAAAGTTTTAAATTGAAAATATTGCATGCATCAATGAAAATGTCACACGCAATACTTTCCACCAGCAAGAACAAATAAACATCAAACTTCTGTTTATCAACTACGTTAACTTCAAAACTTCATATTTTCTTCTTCATCTTTTCTATGAAAAAAGGCAGAATCAAAGAGAAACAAGAAAAGAAATATCTACCAGCTGATTTCCTTTTAAATAATCACATTTGAGAAGTAATATACTAGCCCTAAAACATCGACCCATCAAAATGTAAAAATCGTTGCATATTCTTTAGATATAATTTCAGTTTTAGTTGTTTTTTTATACAAATCACAAAGCAACCCGGCCCGAGAGATGTACATATATACTACATTCTATTAAATTGTGGAATAGTATATTACATCTTTTGTATTGTTGTATATGTGGCTCATATATAGTGGAACATAGGTTTACTGGATCAAAATTGTCAATGTCGGAGTGGAGTGGAGTGGAGTGATAGAGAAGCGTGACCGTTTGAAAACCCGCAAGTGAACGGGATCGTGATCAAGTAATATAGTAGTGTGTAAAATATCGAACTCACGAGTACTGCGTGTTTTATCGAGTTAAAGTTAAAATNTATCGAACTCACGAGTACTGCGTGTTTTATCGAGTTAAAGTTAAAATAACCTTAATCGAATAACAATAATGATTTGTAATAATTCTATGTCTAATTTATTACGTACAAGAAATTAAAATAAAAGATAATCATATTTTTGAGATGCATTGCTAAGATGTAGAATTCTCATTGTTAATCCACTTTTAGTCAACAATTAAAATGACTATTTGTTATCATGCGAGTTGGTCGAAATTTCAAATTTATTTAAAAACTTCTCTCGATAGTAATTAAATCTAATCTTTATATCTCTATAAAAGTTACAAATATATAAGAAAGCATTAAATGAATTAGAATATCAAAATAACCATGCGAAGTATAGAGGTATATATATATCCTCTATCGAACCTCATAATACTTATTATTACGTGCTAACAATTCTATTATCTCTCTCGATAATACTAAAATTCACTAAGAATTCAAATAATGGCCAGTTAATTGAAAAGTAATCTAAACAATAATAAACATTCACGCATTCAAACAAATTAACCTCAAAATAATTAATAAATACTAAAAATTTCAAAATATAAAAATCTAGTTTAGCATGATATTGAAATTAACATGCAAAAGTGGAACGACGTCACCGAAAATGAACGAAACGTGAACAAATCTGGAATTAATTCTGTTTTCTTTAGCTTCCACCCGTGTTTCTGCCTCAATTTCCGTATGTGTATGTAATATATATATATATATATATATAATAAAAAAACCAACTCTTCTTTCTGTCTCGGTTTCCGTATATATTATATATATATATATGATGTATAATTTCTTCTTTCTGTCTCGGTTGCCATGTATGGATATATATCTCTTTCCTTGCGTGCCAACTATTTATATATATAACAATAGCCAACCCTTTTTTTCTCCAAAGCTGCACAATTTTTTTTTTTTTTTTTGTTGCGTGTATATGTTTTTCTCCAATGCCGTCGTCGTTTTTATTTTCTTTTCAATGTTCAGCCCTCTTCCCCAGAATCTCCGTCTACCGTGTGTGTGTATATATATAACCTAATTTTTTAATCCAACAAAAGTCCATTCAAATTGAGGCTCAATTAAATACAATGCTAAATTAAATTAATGCTTGTTTTGCAAATTCTCAACTCTTTCACATAATGCAAATTAGTCATTATACTTTGGATTTTGCCATTTTTCGCCACCTTTTGCTTCATTTCTTCAATTCATTTTCCATTCAAAGAATTTCACCTATTAAACAAAAAATACAACAATTTAGAATATATTTTATCAAAAGAAATATCAAATATCATTATTTTAGGTCCTGAATAAGTGTAAAAAATTAGACTTACCAAAGCGCACCAAACGAAACGAAACGGAGCGGAACGATGGCATCAGCCTCGTGATTTAATTTATAAGTATATTTTTCTTGTATGGGCCCTAAAGTCTTGTATGTGCTTGGGTTATAGTTAGTATAAATACTAATAATGTAACCCCTATTATTTATATTGAATAAAAATCTCCGCTTCCCTCCATGTGGATGTAAGCTCATCGTCGAATTACGTTAAATATTTGTATTGATTTCTCTATTTTACTTCTCTATTATTTTGTATTTAACATTCTACAACTGGTATCAAAACTCCAGATCTAGATGATAAGTTCTTCGATTGCAAAATTCAAAGTGATAAAGTTCGACGGAACTGGGAATTTTGGATTATGGCAGCGAAAGGCACTATACAACTAAGTAGAGAACTAGAAAGGCACGAAAATTAAGTATATCAGGACAAACAATGGTACGAGTATACGGATTCGCAGCTTTTGAGATTCTGCGAGGAGCATGGTATTCAGCGGCACTATACAGTTTGCAAGATACCGCAGCAGAATGGTGTAACGAAAATGATGAATATAACAATTGCAGAACGAACAAGATGTTTAAGGTTGAATGTAGGGCTTCCGAAGAGTTTTTAGGCAGAAGCATGTTACGTCATAAACAGATCACCACAGGCAGTGCTAGATGGGAAAGTTGCAGAGGAAGTTTGGATATGTAATGAAGTTAATTATTTTGGATTGAGAGTATTTGAGTGTCCAGCTTATGTGCATGTCTCCGGTGATCAGAGGTCCAAGCTTTATTCAAAATTAAGAAAGTGTATTTTCCTGGCTATGTGAAAGGTGTAAAATGGTACAAGTTCTGGGATCCAGAGGCAAAACAAATGGTGATCAGTAGGGATGCAGTCTTTGATGAAGCATTCATGCTTAAAGCGCCTCTAGGTGAAGAGAAGCCCAGTTTAGGCGAGGCAGCAATAAGAGCCAAGTAGTGTAGGTAGAGCTAAACAATATTGACATGGAGATTAATGCTTAGTGAGTGGACATTTCTGGCTCAGAAAAGGAACAATATCATAGTATTACCACATATATACCACGTCACAGTATCAGGCCCCGATGAAGTGTGGATTCGAGGATTCCATTTCTTATGCACTCATGACCAGCAGTAACGATCCAATAACTTTTCATGATGTCGTTGGTAGTCAGAAGAAAAGTAAATGGATAGAGGCTATGATGGAGAAAATTGAATCATTGCATAAAAATGATACCTGAGATTTGGTAGAGCTTCCAGAGGGGAAGATTTCATTAGGGTGTAAGTGGGTGTACATAAAGAAAAAAGTAATGTGAGAAAAGGAAGGAGAAAGATACAAGACTTGGTTACTAGCTAAGAGATACTCTAGAGGAAGGGAGTAGATTATGATGAGATTTTCTCTCCGATCGTCAGACACACTTCCATCAGGATTGTCTTAGAAATGGTGACCAGTTTTGATTTGGACTTAGAGCAGCTAGATGTGAAGATCGCTTTCCTTCATGGTGATTTGGAGGGGCATATTTTCATGGAACAGCTAGAGGGGTTCTTGGAATCAAGAACAGAAAACCTTGTATTTAAACTGAAGAAGTCTTTATATGGGCTTAAGTAGTCTCCAAGAAGTTCAACTCCCGTGTGATTCAGATTGGCCACAGTCGCGTGAGTATGATTGTTGTGTTTATTACAGAGTTCTTGAGGATAATTCATATATTTTCTTGATATTGTATGTGGATGACATGTTAATGCTGCTAAGAGCATGCATGAGGTAGACAGATTGAAGTCTTTGTTGAGCAGTAAGTTTGATATGAAAGACTTATGACTGTCTAAGAAAATTCTTAATATGGAGATCAACAAAGATGAGAAGGCCAGAAAATTATGTGTATCTTAGAAAAATTATTTGAAGAAAGTGTTGGAACATGTCTGATGCCAAACGAGTGGGTACACCATTGGCATATCACTTCAAATTGTATAATAATCAATGCCCTAAGAATGAAGAAGAAATTGTAGAGATGTTAAAGGTGTCTTATGCCAGCACAGTGGGATATTTGATGCATGCAATGGTGTGAACCAAACTAGATTTAACACATACAGTCAGTGTGGTGAGCAAGTACATGACTAATCCCATCAAAGAGCATTGGAGAGTTGTAAATTGGATTTTTAGGTACTTGAGAGGTACTATGGAGTGTGGGATTATGTTTGAGAGACAACGTGATGATGTTTCAGTTCAGGGATACGTGGATATAGATTATGCAGGCGACTTGGATGACAAAAAGTCCCATACAAGTTATGTTTTCACACTTGCGGTGGACCTATATGTTGGAGATCAATTGTGCAGTCACTTGTGGGATTATCCACAACTGAAACAGAGTACATGGTAGCAATTGAGGCAGCCAAGGTATTATTTGGTTGGGAGGGCTTGTTAAGGAGTTTGGGATCAAGCAAGATGGAATGAAGTTGTATTGTGATAATCAGTGCGTCATCTTTTTAGCAAAGAATCAGATTTATCATGCAAGAACCAAACACATTGATGTGAGATTTTACAAGATAGGGGAGTTGGTTATTTTAGCAGAATTGTTGCTAGAGAAACTGCATACCTTAGAGAATGAAGCAGGCATGTTGACAAAGCCAATCACAATGGATAGGTTCAAGCATTACTTGAACTTGATTAACATCTATAGGTTTTAGAGATGATGCGTCCAAATCTATTGGTCTCAGATGGTATGGTTTTTCCCAGGTTATGTTTGCTTCAGTGTCTTTTACTAAGAGATAAATATTCGTGAAGGAAGAGATTGTTGTATATGTGGCTCATATAGAGTGGAACGCATGTTTACTAGATCAAAATGACCGAAGTCAGAGCAGAGCAGAGTGGAGTGGAGTGAGGGAAGTGGAGCGCACTGAATGGAACAGAGCAGAGCGACGGCATCGGCCTTGTAGGTTTAATTCACTATTTGTTTGTCAGAAACGTTGAATGATTTGGGGGTACATGAGTATTTTTCTTGTACGGGCCTTAAAGTCATGTATGGGCTTGAGCTAGGGTTAGTATAAATACTGATGATGTAACCCTAGTATTCATATTGAATAAAAATCTCCACTTCGCTCCCTGTAGATGTTTTCACATCACTGAACCACGTTAAATACTTGTGTTGATTTCTCTATTTCACTTCTCTATTATTTTTTGTTTAACATCCTACATGTGCAATACTCCTTGTAGACATTTCAAAGGTAACAAAAATCCAATAAAAATTGGTATTAGAGCTTAAAGGTAACGAGCATCTTGGTTAGAATGTTTTTTTTAAAAAATCCCAGTTTCCTCACAATTAACAACATTCAGCACAAATTTTCCAATATCACATGGCCAAAATTATAATTTTTAGTGTCTAATGGTGGAGACTTAAATGGCAGGTTAATAATAATAACTTTCTTTTTCTTTTCATTTTGCTCAAAACTAGGACTTATGAAGATGGATTAATTGATAGAGATGGATACTGAAGTAAAATTAACTATAGTAAGGTTTATGAAAAAAAAAGTTGAAGGTTGCATTAAGTGTTTAGAATTAGAAGATAAATTTACGAACTTGAAAGAGAAATGTACTAGTTGTATTTAGATGTGGAGAAGAAAAATATAGTCAAGATATAGAGAAGAAGAAGAAGAAAAAGAAGAAGAGGAGAGCCCTTAAATTTCTTGATAGCAACCTCAATTTCGTGTCTCCAACCTCTTGCATTTCCTCCACATATACTGTGTCTAAAACATGATTGTCTCCAAAGCGCAATCCAAAATTCCTTATTTCAAAGCATATCATGGTAAAACACAGAGGAAATACGTGTAGATAGCC
>CAIGRN010104364.1:0-10651 GCA_903798345.1 Fraxinus anomala | reverse complement strand
CATCAGTGTAACGAAGCTTGTGATGGATTTCATATCGTTCGCGTAGCCCTTTTAAAATCTGTATGGTTTCATCCACAGTAGGTTCTGGGACCTTAACAGGCTGGAACCGTCTTTCTAATGCTGGATCCTTCTCGATGTGCTTTCTGTATTCATCCAGTGTAGTAGCCCCAATACACTGATTGATGCAGATATCAGCATGATTAAAAACATCAAACAAATGTACAGACTAATAATAGATAGGAGTAGACATGCAGCAATCCCATTAAACTTGAAAGTACGGGAAGTACACCAAAATTTTGAGTCACTAAAAGTCAATTAATAGAATGCACTCGAGCAACCCTTTGCAGAAAGTAAATACATAAAGAAAGATATTTTAAGGAACCCTACCGAGAAAAACTACCAATTATGGATATTTTTATCCAAATATGTTAAAGGTAATTTGCATGGCAACATCCAAATTTTGACGGCCTTTGCAATTTTGTAGCCATCCTTTTTTCTTGGCATTTAACTCCTCAGCCTTCTTATTCACGTGCATTTGTCTTTTTTCATGGTTTGCATCCAAAAGATGCTTTAAATTTTGACGAAAAACAAATTTGACATAACTTTCCATAAACAAAAGATATGAATACTAAGAGAGGTAAAATCATAATCTCCTCCACCTACCCACCATCCCCCACCCCTCATTCTATCTCAGTCCACATCAATGCAACACTGTGTGAATCATTTGCAAACTGCTTTGTGCTAGAATGTCCAGTTTATTCTATTCTAATTGATTCTTGTTTCTGTTCAAAAGGAAATAAATGAATAGTCAACTACACATAATTACGACTCCTAATATGAATTAATAGGAGCAGGAGAAGATGCAGATGCAGAGAAAGTGAGAGTGATGAACTTTGAGAGTTACAGGAGTGGAGTTGAGGACTACGGGCTGAGTGGAGGTGGGAAGCGTGCAACTGCATTTCAAGGAGGGGAAGGCGTCGAATGGAGGTGAGGGAGGGGTACAGGTGAAGGGCAGGGGGAGCTGCGGGGGTGGGTGATGCAGAATAAATTTAATAAAAGAAGAAAATAAGTCATCATTAGATTTTAAGCAAGTTTTTGCCGAGCTTCAATTATATTTGAAAAGTCAAGAAATGCTGTTTGTTTTCCCAGATTAAAATTAATATGCATTTAGTCGAGTCTAGGAATTCCAAGTGCCATTTCAATAATATAGCAATCATTCAGATTAAAAGAGTCTCAGAAGCTGTGAAGAGGAAAAGAAATTTGTTCCAAGAAAATTATCAGATTTTATGACATCTATTGCTTCCGACCTCAAAGTTTTCTTCCGGACATTTCCTCAAGGAAATCTGGACTTCGACAATAATTGGAGTATCAAGTCTCATCTACATCATGGGGGACTGCCGGGAAGTTGTGAAGCAGCCCAGGGAAGAGATGGGCTTATTCGAGGGTGGAAGAGAAGCGAGCAAGGCTGGAAGCTGGGGTGGCAGTTTGGGACCTTTGGGTGGTGGTGGGGTGGTGGGAGAGACGGCAGGAGTGGGAGGGTCAAAGGATTCTTAATCATTCAATTGGAGAATCCTTGCTTATTTTTTATTTTTTTATTTTTTTGTATATATATTTTTGCATTTTTGAAATTGAGGGCAAACTTGTCTTTTCAACAATTTTAACAGGTCTTTTGGACGGAACCGTGAAGAAGGACAAAATTGCTACTAACAAAGAAGGCTGGAGAGTTAAATGCCAAGAAAAAGAGGTTGAGAATATATAAGTAGAAAAAGTGACCAAACGTTCAGGACAATATGTGCAATTTACCCAAATCTCAAACATACTAACATAATTCAGTGAAAAGTGTACACACAACTTGAGCATCTGCTCTAAAATAAGTCATCCATGGAATGGTAGGGAAGTCTGAATTTTCAAGGAAGGATAAAGTACCGTGCAACTACAATTTAGACCTTCAAGATCAAATAAAAATAATGGATGATTCAAATCGCAAAATCACAATCGAACTCAACACTAATGGGTTTTTTTTTTCAAACCAGAACACATTTATAACATTGAGGTGGGACGGTCAATGAAGTGTGGAACAAAGGAAGATGAGATTTTCAAAAAATAATTAAACTAAAGAAATTGTGATCTCATTTTCAAAATGTCCACAGGGCAGAGTAATTCACATTTTTAAGAATGCGATGAATGATGAACACCACCAAATGCATCTGTACGATATATATGGATGAGTTGATGGTTAAATTTGGAATCTGCCAACCTGTAATTCACCCCGAGCAAGTGCAGGTTTCAAGATGTTTGCAGCATCAATCGCCCCCTCTGCTGCTCCTGCTCCAATCAATGTGTGCACTTCATCGATAAAAAGTATAATTTCATCACTCTGTTTAATTTCCTCCATCAGTTTCTTCAGCCTTTCCTCAAATTCACCACGATACTTTGTCCCAGCAACAAGAAGACCCATATCAAGCGTTATAACCTGTAAGGATCCATATGGTACTTTTATTACTGTCACATAAATACTATAGGTTTTCAGTATTTAATAAAAATGCATTAAATTAGTAACTAGCCATATTCCACTAGACATAAAACTATAGTCACGAAATATAAAAACTGAAAGCGCAAAAGGGGAAGGGAGTGTGGATATCAGTATCACGTAACCAAATTAGCTAACATAAAAAACATTTTGTTCTGAATCCAGATAACACGAATAATTTATAAAATTCATACAAATCCTCGTACAACTGAAAACACCAATGAAAGGACAAATTAGCAATAATGCATGTGTAGGGAATTTTTTTGATACTTCTTTTTGAAATTCTTCTTCAAAATTCTTAGTGGATCTCCAAGATCCACTACAAAGTGGGAAAAGAACTGAACTATTCAAATTTATCCAGCGTTACCAAATTGGGGCCCTTGAGAAAAGCCATCCAACTCATACTCTTACGAGAATTTAGGTTGCATTTGGCGTACCGGATTAGATAGTATAAAAAATTTAGTATAAAATTAGAATAGATTATAATTGGCAGATTGTATTATACTCGATTAAGGTGGATAATATTCTTTGATTTTCATTCAAAAGAATATCATTTACATTATGTTATCTTATCCGGCCTAAACCCAACTCCATGATCCGCATTATGTTCTATGGTTAGCTGATATTTTTTAACTAAAAAATCAGAATATACCATCCACCCAGTACTATATATTCTAATTTCATACTAAATTCCTTATACAATCTTATCCAGAGTGCTAAACACAACCTTAGGGTACCGGCTAACCAATCTGCCTATTTCTCTTCAAGCCTTCATGTAGTAGCTTACCTTTTTCCCCTCAATTGTCTCGGGAACATCCCCACTGGCAATTCTCTGAGCAAGGCCCTCCGCAATAGCTGTCTTCCCAACACCAGGTTCTCCAATAAGGCAGGGGTTATTTTTTGTACGCCGCCCCAGAATCTGAGTGACACGTTCAATTTGCTGGTGCCTTCCAACGACAGGGTCCAATTTACCCTAAAAAACCAAGATATCAAGCACCTGTTAGCTCTCTATGAAAAGTTAATACATGCAGACGTCGAGAAGAAAATCACCTCCTCGGCGAGCTTAGTTAAATTAGTGCCATACTCCTCCAGTGTAGGCATCTTGTTGCCTGAGCTCCCACCTCCAACAGCAGCACCAACAGCTTCTGCACTCTCACCCACCATTCTAATAACCTAATCACCCAAAGGGATCAACATACAGTCAGTTTTTGAGGGAATTACAAAATTATTAGATATAAAGCAAAGAGAAGTAGCAATTCTTGCCTGTGTACGAATATTACTTGGGTCAGCACCTAAATTTTCAAGAACACGAGCTGCCACACCTTCACCCTCACGAAGCAATCCCAGCAGCAAGTGCTCTGATCCAATGTAATTATGACCTACATCAAAAGGAAACAAATTAACATCAAATTACAGATCCAAAGAATTGATATTCAAAACCACACAAATAATCTTCTGTCCTGAGGCTAAATTAAAGCCAACATATAAATAGAATCTTCATTTATATGCTACCCCAAGTAGAGTGAAATAAGATTGGAACAGCAAAACTTTGTATTAGAAGTCGATGAAGTAAGAACCTAACATGTGTAACAGGAACAGTTGCCTCAGGGCAACAACACTCTCAAGAAACTAGCACACACACAAAGAAAAAATAAAAAGGTTACCTAGCTGGCGAGCTTCCTCTAGCGAGAGTTCTAAAACACGTTTTGCACGAGGAGTAAAAGGTATCTCCACAGCAACAAATCCACTCCCCCTTCCAATTATTTTCTCCACCTCCACACGGGCATCTTTCAAATTAATTCCCATGGATTTGAGAACCTTAGCAGCAATGCCAGTGCCCTCACCAATAAGTCCCAACAGAATCTGCTCAGTTCCGACAAAATTATGACCAAGCCGTCTTGCCTCCTCTTGCGCAAGCATAATAACTTTTATTGCCTTCTCTGTAAAGCGCTCAAACATGGCTCGTGGTGCAATTCGGCATTTTCTTCGTCGTGCGACAGAAGTGACACCAGCTACCTTCGATTGGAGTGTCTGGCCAGTTTGCTTCAGCATCATATCCAAGGCATTAGATCCTCGCAATCCTGAGAAATTCCTGATCCTTAGAGGCATTGTTTGTAAATTACACAGCATTGTAACCATTCTATTTGTGCTCCTAGATCCCTTGAACTGTCCATTCCTTTCACCGGCAACTATATTAAGGTTATTAGTTGACTGAAGTAAAGCCTTCGCCATGATTGCGTTAAGCGGATCTGCATGTATGAAATGACAATTAGCCAGCCAAGATTGAAATCAAAAGACCATTATATAGTTGTGAGCATTAAATAATTCTACTTGAAGCTCGAAAATATATTATGGCAACATATAATAGCAAGCATAATCTGATAAAATTTCTTCTTGTGTGAGGAGCTTGAACAGAAGCGCATCAATGTTACAAGGAGTACACCATAACAAGAAAATGAATCCCATCTTCAACGAATATGCATTGTTCACTCTGTAACCTAGAAACATCTTGTAATTATAATGTTTTGTTTTCTAGAAGAAACAAAAAGGGTCAATTAATGCGTGTTTGGACATGAAAGGATCCATACACATCCACAACTACCTAATTACCCAGAGTTCCAGGTTTGGAGGCAAAGACCACGTTAATATACTCCAGGAGAACACAAGATAGTTACCTCAACACATGTAAAGTTAATGCAACTGAAGGCTTAAATAAAGCAGAAAGGCATCTAAAATTTTATACAGAGATCTGAATATACATAAAACAACAATTTCTTAAAACATAAATCTAACAAATCATCTTAAATCATGGGAGTTGGCATGCAATTATGAATTATTCAACTTGTAATTCCATAATCTCAAACCAAGGAATAAAATTCTTTAGGTGAGGGGAACAATCAGAAATCAAAGACTGAATGAAAACATAACTCTTCGAGTATGGAACGAGTAAATTTGAACCTCAAAAAAGGGTACGATACAGATGGGCTTCTAGAGACTACAATACTACACAACAAGACAATTGTTAATTTTAGTTCTTTTTCTTGAAGTAGCCAAATTCAGGCACAGCTGAGATGCATGGAAATGATAGAATTGAACTACATGAACTCTAGTTAGTCAAAGTCATGGTAGCATATACGCAAAGCAGTTTAATAAGTCCGGCAACAAACACAAAAATAAATAAATAAAATAAAAAATACAGTGGATTTCAGAGAACACTATAGCTCATATTATTATCATAAAATTCATTATTTAACAGGCAAATAAATCTATGACATTTACCACCCAAAGAAAACAAGAAAAGAATACATTTGGGATAAAAATACAGAAAAACAAATCAAATGAAAGAAGAGTTAAGCTAATAACAAATCATACAAGCTGGAGAGATGATAAATGCACGTTAAAAAAAAAAAAAACAAACAAACAAACAAACAAATATTAGCTCTTTCAATTAGTATCAACTCACGTGATCTAAAATCAACCATAGAAAAATAACAGATAGTAGCTAACATTTCATTTCATCACCAATATTAATAACATATTTTTAACAAATTAATTCAGAAAGAAAAATTAACTCAACATCACAAACTTTAATCGGTAAAGCTAAAGATCAGATTTTTAAAACAAAAACCACCCAGTTACGAGAACAAAATAGAAAAAACCTTCAATTAGCCTCAAATGAACCCAGAAATCAAAGATATCAACAGAAACTTAATATCAATACACAAAATATAAATTAGGTCAACAAGGTAACAAAAACTTTACCTAAATGAAATAGATTAACAGGACGAGGAATGCGACAATTAATAAGTTCCCTGAATATGGAAGAGAAAGAGGCCGTAAAATGGACGGCCGGATTTTAGGGGGAGAGAGAGTGACGTAGAAGATATAGAGATAGATATGGATGAAAATGAACTGGTTTGCTGCTTTTCCTTTTGCTAATTGTCCCAAAACATCATTATTCTTCGTCTTTATTGTAACAAATTATTTCGTCATTTCAATTTTGATATTTCTCCCTTATTTTGTTTTATTATTTACAAAATACAATTTTTTTTTCACTTACTATTAATCACACATTTTTCAATAAAATAATAATATTACACCAAAAAAAAAATTGTTAACTGCATATTTTCCGTCAAAATCAAAATACTATTTCAAAATATATTTTTAATAAGCAATAGACTCGAACGGACGCTTACACTCCAATATTTCTATGCATAAAATATTTTTACCACCCGTTACGTCTATGAAGTCTTGTAGAATGACCGACCCATCTACCCCATTTTCCTTTTATAGAAATATTTTTAGTTATTTTAAGTGAGACTCATTTAAGCATTTTTTAAAAATTTAAAACTCTAATTACAATTATTTGTTCTTTTTTTTCTTCCTTCCTTCCTTTCTTTTTGGTCGGGGCAATTTTATTCACCCCTCAATTTTTATTAATAGCACCACATTTTAATGTCCTCAATTTTTGCTTTTTGTAAAATCTTTATCCGTACTTCTTTTTCGTCGAATTTTTATTTTTAACATTCTATTATAATTTATAAATCTTGTCTTTGATGATAATTTCAGTTAAAAAAATTTTGTATGCTTTAAAATGAGAAAAAAATATTACGTCTTTGAACGGACTTGTTTGGCAAAAACTAATATGAAATATGAGATGTGCTAATTAATAAAATATTGAGGATAAGAATGTGTGAAAAAATAAAGTCTAGGATATAAGGATTCCAGCAAAGAAAGATTGATGGACTTAAATAAAATTAAAATGTAATGTAATAAATAAAAGATGTAATGTGAAATAACTACCCTTTTGTTTACTAAAGATAAATTCGTCATTTTACAATACTTCAATAAAAGAAATGGAAAGAAAATATTTCGCGCATTCCAAATGTCAAAATTGAAACATTAAAAATAATTTGCACAATAAACATAAACGGTTGAAACATTTTTCGTCAGTTATCCTTTCTCTTCATACATACAAGGTAAAATTACACATGATCTCTCAAAACTTCACACTCCAGTCCTATTCAATTTTTTTCTGGTAGACAAATTCTCAACTCTCAATTTCGATACTCATTATTAGGTTTTGATATTCAATAAATTTTGAACAATGTTGTAATTGAATTTCATGGGCATTAGCCGAGGAGAGAAATTATTACCAACAATTATGGTGTGTTTGATGGATATTATTAAGGAATGAATGTATTTTAAATAGTGATATGATGAAAAATATGTAGTTAAAAAGTAAGGAAAAATTATTGATATGATATAAAATATTATTTTATTAAAGAATGTGTGATTAAAATGAGTTTTAAAATAATGTGTGTCGAACAGGGGCTCAAGTCCAAAAGCTTGGCCTAAAAACAATGTGGACTGTTTGAAGTAGTTTAAGAAATTAAGGGATAATTGTACCCAATACCATCCAAAATTAATCAATTAAAATAATACCCTGAAATTAATTAAAATTTTTACTCCCGTAATTAATACGCTCATATCCTCCCCACTTAATCACCTGCACGTCGGAAATCATCTTCTCCAAAACCACGCCATCGCTGAAGGAAAGTAAAACCCCAATTGTGCACCCCAAAATCCTAGCTAGTGCCTACACCTAAATCATCATCCCCAAGATGGCACCAAATTCTGCTCAATTTCAAGTTCAACAATGTATTTTTTCTTGTTTTGATTTTATTTGTTTTATGTTTATTTATTTCCATGTGATTAAGCCTATGTTTGACATTCATCTATTTCCATTTTTTTTCTCTTTCTTCATTTCAACCACACATTTTATTATTAAAATAATATTACACATAAATTCAAAAATTCTCCTTACTTTTTAACCATAATCTTCCATCAATCACTATTCTAAAAATTATTTTCAAACAAAATGGGTGTCAAATAGCCCTTAAATACAGTTTTTGCTTTCCTTATGAATGAGATTTTATGCTAGTTTATTTAGTTATATTGGAAAATATTTAATAATTTTTGAAGTACAATGATATTTTTTGGGTCTTTTCGATTGAGAAAATGAACGTATAAATGAAAAATGGTCTTAAAAAGCTATTCTTATAGGGTTTTAGTGGTTGGTGTCCCTAGTGGTAGTTAGTTTTCCAAATGAATTAATTTGTGTTAGGAATGGGTTTATATAATTATGATTTTCAATTTATGTCAATAATCTTGGATAGACACTTGAATCTTTATTTTAGTTGCAACTTGCACATAGGTATGCTCTTAACATAGAATCATCGTTGCATAGAATCATCGTTGTTCTTGTTGGCGATTATTGTGACATATACTTAAAAGATAGAGTAATATGGTTTGAAAAGATTGTCTGCAATGAAAATTCTTTAGAATTTTACGTATTTTTATCATACTTAGTAGATAATGCACATTGAAATTGGAAATTTCAAAAACAGATTGTAATCTTGTTCTCTATCATTGTCGTGTTTTAGTGTTGTGAGAAAGAACCTACGTACAAGAAAAGGTTGTAGGAAGAAAACATGTTTTGGGGTTGGTATTTGATGGGTTTTGTGGAATGTGATTGTATGTAATGAACATTTTATCAGCATTATAGATGTCGCCTCTTTTAGCATATTAGTCCATAACTGCCATATATGAACAAAACATTGGTTTGCCCCCTTTCTTCTCAGCAGCCTTTTGCAGTATGGAGTCGACTTTTTCCACTTCTCTGACATCAATGTAAAGCTTCACAAGTGCATCCCAAGTCAGTAGTCTGATGGCACAACCACTCTCAGTCATTCTCTTTACGAGATTCTTTCCTTTTGGCCAACATTTTATGTTGTACATAAGCTTTTAGTAGAATCAGGGATCTTTTCATCTCATTGTATAATGTATTGCTTTAATACTTGGTACATATTTATGTACTTCGTGTACACGTGCATGTATGGGATGTATAAAATGTTCATGTAAGTGAATTCTTTATATTAAAATCTTGGTATTGAGTGGAATATGGAATATTTTTTCATTGAGGATGCAACTCTACAGTTTGACAGTGACGTATCTCAATGGTTCATTGATATAGGAGAATCAAGAAGTGTGATCTTAGAAAGAAATTTGTCACTTTTTAAAATATTTGTCACTTCCAACTTATTGGTAATTGTGTTTCTAAATATGAAGTTATGATTTATTTTTAATTAATAGAAGTGAAACATAATCACAAATAGACAACATGCAAAAGAAAATCAACCATCCCTTGGATCTCTTCTAAGGTTTTGATTGATGTTAAATATTATTTCACTTTTTGGGGTATTTGTCGCTTTTTGAGCTTTCGTCACTTTTTTATTTTTTGTCACTTTATTGAACTAATTTCAAGGTTTTGATTGGTGTTTTGTTCTTTTTTTGAATGTGTATCACTTTTTTAGATTTGTGTTACTTTTTTTTGAGTGTGTTCACTTTTTTTATTTTTTAAAATTTTCATCATTTTATTGAATTGATTTCAAGGTTTTGATTTTTTTTTATTCGTCATTTTTAAAATTTCTATCACTTTATTAAATTGATTCCAAAGTTTTGATTAGTGTTTTGCCACTTTTTGAATGTTTGTTACTTTTTTGAATTTATATCTATTTTTTGAATTTATGTCACTTTTTATAGCGTGTATCACTTTTTTCTATCACTATCTTAAATTTTTTGTCATTTTTTTGAGCGGCAAGCATAACTTTTTAATGAAAGTGAGATTGTATGTCATTTTTTAATTAAAAAAAATGAATGATATTGTTTAACTTTTTTTTTTTTTAATTCCAAAATGCTTTTCATATGATTTTTTGAAAGTAACCTAATTTTAGGGGTATTTTTGCAAAGTTGTCCAGAAATTAATATTGCTCACGGTCCATATATTTACTTATTGGATGACTTTTGATTTTGGTTCATTTAACCCTCTTATTGGTCCAACTAAAAGCTAAGTTGCTATGTGATTTGTGCATTAGAGAGAAGAAAACGTGGGTGTTTTCTGCTTCCAAAAACCGGCTGCCACAGGTGGCTGCTCTATGTATGAAAGAGAGGAAAAACGTGGCTGAAATAATCACAAGTTACCTCCACAACAATGATGACACGTAGGGTGTTCCGACTGGTGTTCCGACTGTTCCGATCAGAGAAAGCTACCTGCAAAAT
>CAIGRN010104361.1:0-10228 GCA_903798345.1 Fraxinus anomala | reverse complement strand
AAGATTCTTGACTCGTCTCTGATTCTTGGGCTACCAATTGTGGTTTCAAGTCGACAACTATTAAAGTATTCAATAACGGACCTCTAACAAAGTCTATAAATATTATTTCGACCCAACTAATCATCATAGCCCCATGTTTATTTTGTAACAATATATTCTACAAGAACTACAAAACCTTCGCGTGATTAATTTAATCATTTGTACTGCTATGAGATTAATTAAGTTGTCTTTGGTCACTTGGATGGATTTCTTGGTAGATAGGTAGTTTCCTATTGGTATTCTTTTCCATTGTTAATGCAATTACTCTATAAGAGGGATGTTAGCTTTAAGGAAAAATGTTTTTCTTTTCCATAGACAGTGTTCTCTCATTTTCCCTCCTATCATGTGGCAACTTACATGAAAAAGCAGAATACTGAGCACATAAAGAAGAACCCAATATGCATAACAAGCAAATTTGTTTTGTAACTCAAGAAGGCTTTGATTGACTATAACTTCATTCAAATTTAAGCATGACCATGAGTGATGTATAGCATTCCAAACCAGGATCCGAACAAATTGGAAAAAAATGAACTATTGCGGATCCAATATTATATATCTGCAAGGTAGGCTAAAATAGTGAGGAGAGAGTATTTGTGTTCAATAGAGCTAAACTTTTAACATAAAGTAACAAAAGCAGAGGCGTAATAACAATCATTTTAAATAGAAGCCAAAAGTTAAAGATCACAAAAACTTATTGTAACGACTCGACATCTATGTCCGAACCCTTATATCATACGTAATGTACACTCTGAAAGAGTTTGAGCCCATCTTATTTCTCATGAATTTTATTGCTTGCCCAATTGGTACTTGAATTTAGCTTGAGTCTTTCTTAAGAGAAATATGATATGTTCAAATCATAGGAACGCAATAGAAATCCATGAGGGATGAATTGGGTTTAGACTCTCCTATAGTCGACAGTATATGGTTTGGGAATAGAAGGCATAACGACCCGAGACTCATGCCCGGTCGTTCTCTTCGTACTGTCCATTTGGGAAGGGCATTTGCTCTTTTACACTCTCATAGATTTTTGTCGCATCCCCTAGGATTCGAATTCAATACATTTGCCTTATAAGAAACTAGGCCATGACATGGTTTTGGTTGGGCTGGTTTTGAGACCAACCCGAAATCGAAACCGACTTGATCGATTTGGGTAAATAAAAATATGAATTTTAAAATGAAGAAAAAAAAAAATATATATTAGCAGGTTGGGTCGGTTAATCGATGGGTTGTTTTCTTAAACTGCAACCAATCCGATCCTACTTTTTCATGATTGAAATAAACCGAACCGAATCAGTTTCTTGGTTCAAACCAAACTCGACTCAACTTGGTTTGGTCAGTTTGGTTAATTTTTCATTTTTTTTTTTTTACAAACCCTATGAGAAACTTAATTTGAATTCTGGTACCAATTGGGCAATGACATTGCCCAATTGGTACAAATCCTTAGGGTCTAATAGAAAATTGTGAGAGGGTAAGAGGACATATATTATCCCAGTGTGATATGTGTGTAAGAGAATGGTCAGATACGAGGCTCAAGTTGTTACAAATAACGACCCGACCTCTGTGCCCAAACTATTATATTTGCCTAATTTGTCCAAGGATTCAACTTAAATATCTCTTAAGGCAAATGTCATACATTCAAATATTGGATGACACGAAAGAAAGTCGTAAGGGGGTAAGAATGCAAATATTTACCCAAAATGGACAGTATGTAAGAGAACGATAGGGTACGAGGCTCGAGTGATTCCAAAAATGCACATTTATAACGATCCAACATTTATGTCCAAGCCATTAACTTACATACTATCTGTTATGGGAGAGCTTAATCCATCTTACCCCTCACGAATTTCTAATATGCTAGACTTTTATAGCGGATAACACGTAAGTTAACGGCTTGAGTACAAATGTTGAGTCATTACACTTATCATACAAGCAAAATTCTACTATATATAAAAAGCAAATTCATATTATTGTATCGTTTAAAATAACTCCAAAAAGTTTGATTATCTATAGCTTCATTTAAATTTAAGATGCGACCATTGCGCAATAGAGCAACAAGTATTTGAACAAACAACCTATTCATGATGGGTTGAGATTCAAGTAAGAGTTGTAAATCTAAAATATATTCACAGGGTAGGCTAAAACAGTAAAAGTTTTCAAGATCAAAAAATGCATGATAACAAACATTCCCAACAAAAACCAAAAGTTGAGGATAAAAAACCAAGAATCTGACATGCGTGGCAAGCAAATTTGTTTTATTGTCTCATTTAAAGTAACTTCTAAAAAGTCTGATTGATTGCAAGTTTATTACAAGAATAATGCTACTCAAACAGGGATTGCAAACAGGGACATATGCTGTGTTGGCAATACTTGTGTGGTTAAGTTTTTTTTTTTTTTTTAAACTGTATAATGATGTTGCGCCACGTGTCCCCCTATTTTTAATCCATGTCATTGAGTCTGTTTGTGTAGCATGATTGTTATTCCAATTGACGCTGCAATTGACAAATCAGTAAAACATCTCAAACTTGGCACTGGCATATGTTATCTCATTTTCCACTCCTATCATATAATTAAAGTTTGTTTTATGCATAAATTGCACGAGTTATTCTATGTAAAAAACTTGTAATTAATAACTGGCCAATTCAGCAGCTGAATTAACCTAGGTAGTATCGTTCTTAAATGAGCTTCATTTCACATTGTCCTCGCCACCTTCACCTTGTGTGATAATGTGAGTGCTACCAACTTGGCAGCTAATCTAGACATGCATGCTCGAACCCACTATAAGAATTTTAAGTTTTCCCTACAAAATTTATTTGTAGGGAAATGTTCTTATTTGCGGGGAAAAACTTTTGCAGACGAAAATTTTTTGTATGCACATTTGTGGGGCAAACATAGAGGAGATAGGTAAAAGACGACAAATTTTTGAAATTTGTTGGCTAAAATTTTCCATACGAACCCTTTGGAGATGAATAAAATACGTCTTGTAAGTTTACCCAAACAAAATCATTCGTTTGCTAAAGTTACTTTTTCCATTAAACGGTTTTGCTTTTTCCTACAAATTATGTTGTGAGCTAAATAGTAGTTTTCCCTATAAATAATTTTTCGTGTGGAAAGAATATTTGTAGGTTAAAATATACACATTTTTCCCGACAATTAAAAAATTGTGGTAACATGATACAAATTATTTTGTGGGCAAAACTTTATTTTTCTCTACAAATAATTTTTCATGGGGAAAGCATATTTTTAGGCTATTATAAAATAATTTATATGAAGAAATTAAATTATTTTCAATTAAACCTCATTCAAAATAATATAAGGGTACAAAAAGACAATAAATTAAATGTGACATTGAATTCAAAATAATATAATAGTCCAAAGACATTCAAAAGGCGGAGCAACACTTTAATTTAGACTACACATTAATTAAGATACACACATTTGTATCTTTAAGTTCAGTTGAATATAAACACATGTTATCCCAACCAAGCACTATATTAAATTTGTCTGCATTAAAAGAGAGGAAATGAATAGGCTGGAAAATGGACATCCTGGTCATCTTCAAACATAATTGACGGGTCCAAAAATATGAGAATTGAAAACATTATCTCAACGGATAAATTTATCATGCCAAATAAGAAATTGATGCATGACCAACAAAAATATTTGACCACATGTTCATTCTACTTCCCCTGTTCTGGGACCAAAACTCGAAAGACTGAGTTCCTATTTTCAACATGAAAAATAACATATACAAACTGCCATTAGAACAGTCTTGTATGAATAAGAAGTAATTGCTGACAAATTTTGGAATACAACAATCTGGTGAAAAATTATTTTTTTCTCCAACAGAACATTTTAAATTTTTTTCTACTTCAGCTAGGCAACAAAGCCACTAACAGTATCAGTGATATATGAAAATCATCATCACAAATATCCGACAATTCCATTGAAAACTATGTTGATTTTATCAAGCCAAACAGAATCAAACAATCAAAGATCCAACAATTCTATTGAAAAACTATGTTGATTTTATAGGGCCATACAGAATCAAACAATCAGATAAAAGCAGGAAATGTTTTGTTTCCACATACTAGAGTCTATAAGTTCAATTGAATATACACACATTTGTCCCAACCAAGTACTATTTCCAATTCCTTTTCGAATCTCAGCAGTTAATAGATTGAACTTGTGATGTAATATAGCAACATTAATTTAACTATGATCGAATTCATTTGTTTAAAGCATTAAACTTGCACATCCAAATTTAAAGCTAAGGTAGATTGAAGACATTGCTACTTAAAATCCTATATTCATTTTTTACATTATTGAGTTTTTCTATGTATACAAACTATGGAGCCACTGATGAATACATAGACTGGACACTTCCCTCCAAAAAATGGACCGTTTTGAGTAACACTGTTTATGAGGTGTTAAAAAAAATCGGTGCTTGCTAATTTTTTTGGGCATCGATTTTGAATGGTTTAAAAACCATATAAAATCAGTGTAGTGTAATTTTGTGCGGTTTTCTCAACCCACTAAATTGGTCGATTTTGGCAGTTTCTCATATTTTTTTTTCTAATTTTATCATTTATAAAATAATTATTTACAACTAATATATTTTGTTCAAAACTAAATTGTAAATAAAAATATATTAATTACAAAATTATTTATCATTTAAACAATTATATTATAATTAAAAACATACTTATAAGTAAAATATTACTTTTAAGATAAGAAAAATTACATTATAATTAAAAATTACTTATAAGTTAAAAATCGCTTCTATGTAAAAAAAAAAATTGTTATAAAATAAAAATACTACTAATAAGACAAAACTCACTTATAAAATATAAAAAAAGTTACTTATAAGTAAAATTTCACTTAAAGTTATTTAAAAGTATAAAACTTACTTATAATTGTAAAATTTACTTATAAGTAAAAAATATTAAATTAAAATTTTAATTAGCTTTTTAAATTAAATATTAATTTATACGTAAAAAAAAATTATGTATAACTAAAATATGACTTATGAGTAAAAACATTCATATAAAAAAATTTTTTTTACTAAATAATATATAAGTAATTTTAGTCTTTTAAAAAACTTTTAGAACCGATGAATAATAAACTTCCAAGTATAGGTTAGAGAGTTTTAAAAATCTCTACTAAAACTACTCAAAATCGATCCGCTCATAAACGCTTAAAATCGGTACTGTGAAAAACGTTCATAAACGGTACGACGAAACTCCCAAACAGGTCCTAAAACTTCGTGGATTTGATATACAAGATCTTATGTTAGGAGAATGACATTTGAGATGAGCCAAGGCTCTTAAAAAAAATAAAAATAGGCAAACGCATTTATGACGCCATAATATTGAGTTGTGTATACACGAAAAACAATCTAAGGTCAGTCAAACGACACACACTAATAAAATATTAGAATTAGAACTTCCAAGTCCTATTTATGCTTCATTTACTGGACGACGTCTATGGTCACTTGAATAATACACTATCTTATATTAGATGAATATTTAACTCTTTGTTCTTGCTTACTAACTTGCTAAAAATATTTGAATCATGGTTTTATTTCAAAAATATAAGAAATGATTTTAGTTCACTCATTTATAGTACTCTCAACTTTTAAGGCAAAATTTTAATCTTGAGCAACATGTGACACTAAGCTTGTGATAAATGTTTTAACAGATAAAAAAATTATGTGGTTGAGGAGTTGATAAGACTTATGATATCTTATGAAATTTGTGGTTAAAATTCAAGTTTTACCAATTAAAATATCGATAAAAAAAATAAAATCAAACAAGCACTAAAAGTTGACAGAACTTTCACATCATACGCAATCCTTCCGAATTCATAGATACAAAATCTCAATTCGGTCTAATAACAACATGCAAAAATTGTAGAAGGACAACTAGATTTATCCATGGGCTCCTGTTGGCAAATTTTCATTCCCTAATTAGAGTTTTTTCAAAAACAAAATGCATCACTGTATTATTAGATAATTTGTCCTTTTAGTATATACAGTAAGGATATAGTTGTTGGGTTAAATTGAATAGAATTAGATGTTCATATAATTAAAGAAGAGCGATGTTAGATGTGCCCTAAAATTTGTCAAATGCGCATTAAAATTTGACGATTATCTATATCATTTATAATAGAAAAAATTTATGAAAAATAAATGTACTTCTAAACCTAGACATATACATGGGCTAATTCCAAGATCGCGTGGCCTTATTTATGTGGGCTGGTTGTTAACAAATTGATGGTCCATTAAAAGTAATTTGGTCCAATAAGTAACCTAATAAATTTTGTTTTTGGCCCAGTTGTGCTTTTCCTAACAATAAAAATACCTAATTACAAATGTTTCAAAATACATTTTCAAAAATAACAAACTTGTAATTTTTTTTTCTAAATTCAGGTCACATTTTGTGACATCTGATAAATATAGTGGCATATATTTTGATTAACATATGATGTTAATGTACGATAAATATTAGTTAAGGGACCTTAGATCTAGGGTTAATGTGTTTGACGTCGATGGCGAATACAGGGTGCAGACAATGTCGTATAGGGCCAACTTAGAGACAAGTAGGTTTGGCTACATGACCAAAGACGTCGGCTTACAAATTCCGCCAATGGTTTCGAGATTTGACGTCGACTCCGACGAAAAGCCGTAGGCAATATATACGACAATGATGGAGCAACACTAGAGCTCCTTCTATTAAGGGAGCTCAATATGACGGTTTGGTTTCTTGAATTGAGAGAGGGAGGGCTTGGATTAGTGGGGTGATATCGAGTGGGGAGGTTTTATTTGGATATACCTGAATTTTGATAAAATTATTGATATCTTAATTTTGAAATTCAAAGTTAAAAAAGTAGGGAATTGGGGTAGTTTTCCATTTCCTAGTTAATGGAAGATAATTTTGAATGACATTTGAGGGATAGAGAGGCTGCTTAGGAAGTGTCTTATAATTAAATTGAATGGACATCATGGATTAGATATTAAAGTGCCATTTTAGAAATTTCTCCACGAGCAAACTCTATTACGGCTACTACAAAGTCTTTACGCCAAATTCTCGCACGTTACCAAATAAGCAAAAAGCATTTTGACATTATAATTATTGATTAGACTCAACTAAACGAGCCCCACTCCCACAATTAGAATCTCAAATGGTTCATTTAGGATCCATAAGCTCTCTCCCAAAAACTTAAAGGGCTCCATTATCTTCCACCATAAAGCAAAAGCACATATGTAATAATTCAATATTGGGGGACAATGGGATTATTTCAAACGACATTATCAAACTTTAAATAATGGTTTGGATAAAAAGGGTTTTAAAATCATATTATAAAGTTTCCTTCTTCTCAAAGTCAGTTTTACATTATAATTTTCATAAAGTAGTAGTTAAGTCAAATTATTAACAATTTTTGGATGAGATTAAGCTCACAAATCTTACTAATCAACTTAATATGTGACGTGCTAATCATCGTGTTTAACGACTAATCATTGTTTATTGATTTTAATTTGCCATATATGGTAAGTACATGATAAGACATTTGAAAATTACGTTTTTAAGTTATGATTTAACCAACACTTTTAAGATAGATTTCCATGTGATTATGTTTCCTAAGAGTGTTGTGATCCAGCCTATTAGCATGTATTAAAGTCATCTGAAAGGGACCCCTAATTAAAGTGTATCATTTTCAATGTTCCCCACGGGTATTCTGGTATGTTTCAAGGTTAAAAAATTGAATACACCTTCTTCTTCTTTTTTTTCTCATGTTTTATAGGGTCAAATACAGAATTATTAGCCACCATTTACTTGTTAATTACACACCAATTAATCATAAATTTATCACTAAATATTATTTCGAAACCTTAGCGAGTTATGTGGATTGTTTTGTACTCTGAGATGAAACTTATCGTGTTCCAAAGGTGTGGGTTTTGCCATACATGAAAAGGCAGAAACAAGTAAATGGCTTGAAAAAATATATTGCAATTTTCACTAATCCATGAACGTTAAAGAAACTAATTCATCTTCTATTTGACTTAAGGTAATACATGAATAATTTTCAATATATCAGTAAAAGCAATATATGTACAATCATCATTGATTTTGTGATCTACAAGATGCTAAGGTATGGACTTATTGTTAATCAAATACTCAAGTCGATCAACGGCACAAGCTTTATTTTAAAATATAAGGCTCCCTTATTAATATATTTTTTAGATTAGCGAGTGAGACCCTCAAATCCCAACCATTGAATTAGAAGTTAAACGAAACAAAAACCTGAAAAAAAAAAAATACATACATACATATATGGTATCCTTAAACAGATTCCAAAAAAGTCAAGTCAAGAACAGTTAATCCAATTTCATTCGGGTGTGTGGACTGGATCTCAAAAGAATTATTCTACTATCAAAAAAGAAATTTTATCATCTAATTACCTCGTACATGAAATATTAAAATTGTCCCCCCCCACCTTTTTTGCAGATCTTTTATTTCAATTAAGTGTATGGAATTAGTATTTTGGAAGAAAACTTGTTTAGATAATAATCACTAGACATTTAGTATAATATGTCATTATCCAAGGCATTATTGATCTTCCAATCTTAACAGAAAGATTAAATGAACTTGAGGACAACAAAAGGGCCACTTCAAAACTTTTCAAAGACACATAGATTATGTCCCTTTAATTACACATGTCTGATATTATCTTTTAATTCGTGAATTCAAGTATAGCCACGACTCGATTATAAAATTTGCACGCGTGAGTCATTAGATAAAATTTATATCTCGTCGTTTATAAGGAGACGCGTTGAAGATATAAACACAAATAAATATTTTTCTCTTATCTAACTATTGAAACGTTTTAATCAACGTGTTTAACACTCAATTAGATGATTACTAATAGATATAACACAACATATTGTATTATGTCTGTCATAATCTAGCTTTCAACCTCAATCTACCGACCAATTTCACGTGGATGGTTTCTTCTCTTTGCATGCGTTTATTTTTTATTTTTTAATATCTAGATTTTTTATCTTGTAACAAAAATCTTCATCAGATCTGCAATATGTAAAATTTTTGAAAATGCTGAGATTTGAACCCCTATTTGATATGATTTTAAATCACCTCATTTGAAAGTTTAAATTGTTAGAGCAAAAGAAAATTTATTAGCATGATAAATAGTTTGAGACTTTAAGTTCAATGAACAAAATCAAGTATATATTGAAAGGAAGAAGCACCAAATAGAGAATTTTAGTGAAATATTAACACTCAAATATCATTAGAATTTGATTTTTGCACCTTTAACGGGAGGTTAAGCAATGCCCTCCGCCTAAGCATGTATCATATTTTAACTTTGTTATCAATAAAACATATCAGTGATACAGTGGTTAAGAAAAGCATATTAATAGAGTTTAAAGTTGAAATTGGTTCAAAGTTGAAATGATTACTAAGCCCCTATTTGATATCCATTATATCGTCAAAATTTGTTTTGTAATAATGACTTTTTGATTTATGTGCAAACTATTTTATTACGAAAATGTGTAATTAAAATTGAGTTTGAGAAAAAAAATATTTTGAAATAATGGGCACGAAATCAAGGCTAAATCTTTAAAGCACTGAGCATAAAAGGAAAAACTGAGATTGTAATTATTTTGTCCTCGCAACTTGTTAATGATTGATCTGTTAGAACTTTTTTGGTTTACTGTATACACTTAAATCTACCACTATTTCCAAAACAAAAACCGAGCTCGACCAATAGAGATCGGGAATTATCAAGGGAAGATTTCGTAACATGAAAACTTGCATTTACGAGGAGTGAAATGGGGACTTGTACTTTTAAAAGTAAGTTATCAAATCCCTAGCTTTTCTTATTATTATTGAAGGGTTGGATAAAATTTTAACAAATAAAAATGGATGAGTTGTATGGTTGTAAAATTGATAAAAGTTGTAGATCTCCCATGAAATGTGTAGTTAAAATTAATTGTTGATTTTAATCTCAACATTTTAAACATTCCCAAACAAGCACAAAATGAACTTTGTTTCGACATTGATAGTCACACACACACACACACACACACACACACACATATATATATATATATATATATATATATGAAGGTCCCTAAAGACCTTAAAGTGCCAGGAACAAATGATATGTGCCCGAG
>CAIGRN010104338.1:0-14488 GCA_903798345.1 Fraxinus anomala | reverse complement strand
GAAAACAATATGAGTATATACTATACGGGCATATACAAAATATATGCGTACATTTTAGAACATTTGAGTATAAATATCAGTTCAAGTGTTCATTGAGATTTCATATGCTAGACCATCTAAAATAAAATAAATTGAGCTACACATGAAGAATACATTAAATATACGCTCCTCCTCGTAAACAGCAAGTTTAGCTAAAAAGTTATGTAAATTTACTTCTTTTAACTTTTTATTTCGAAATATACTTATGGTGTGTTTGAACCACATTATTTTAAAAGAATGTATTTTGAAACAGTAGATTGATGGAGAATGTGTGGTTGAAAAAGAATGAAAAGTTATTGATGTGATGAAAATTATTATTTTATTGAAGAATATGTGATTGAAAATGAGTAGAAGAATAAAAATAAAAATTTTAACGTGGCTCGAACATGGACTTAACAAGGAAAATGAATTATTTGGGTGCAGTTAGGGGTAGGTGCAACCACAGCTAGCGTAGCGTAACTACAGCCAACAATGACCTCTCTTCGCCATTCATGAATTTACTAGAAACCAACATTGATACCAACTTTGCTCTCTCATGACGAATAACTCAATACTTACACCAAGCATAGATCTAACTACTCAGATTTTGGGTCAGTGGTGCAATCGTTAACACTGTATTTGGACCTATGGGTTGCGCCGTCTCAGTGTTATAATTTTTCAACAAAAAATATATTTATCATGTGTGTTGTCTGCTTGTTAATATTTTCATCTTCCTGTGACATTAACACTAGATTTAAGTAGGATTCACCTACCTTGTGGCTTATAAATAATTGTGACTTTGCTATTATAGGCAATAAATCATGGCCGAAAACCTAGAATCTAGATGAATTTCTTTTGTGAAGAAAATTAATACAAGTATGTTGCTTAATTGGATGTGACGTTCAAACGATTTTTGTTAAGAGTAGAGATTTTTTATTACTAAGAAATAATGATGCAGTGGAACTCAAAATCTTAGTTTAAACTCAAAATCTTAGTTTAATTCTACAATCAAACAAATCAACAAACATTATTTCGATCCTAATTGTTATATTAATATAGACCCATTCATGTTGTTAATAAATTTCGTTTCTGACTGGATATTTTTAGCTTATAATCAGTCTCGTGTTTTATTGGGTAAGGTACAATAGAGGTCACTAACTCTGAGCAAAGTTTCATTTTAGCCATTTCTCTATATACACATTAATTCCCAATTGAGAAATCATCAAGGTTTTCAACTTGTAAAAATTAAATATCATGAAAACACATTAAAAAAATAACATGTCAATAACATGAATTTCGTGTTAAATCTTAGCCCTTGTTTGTTTGGTTATGATAAAAAAACAAATTTCTTGTAAATTTTGATAACAATTGATGAAATGTGTAATTTAAAAATTGTGGCATGTAGTACCTATGAAATGTATGGTTGAAAATAAGTTTATGAGAAACGATGACCAAATAGAGGCTTAAAAAGCACATGTTTGAATCACTATCTTAAAAATTTGAGTTGCTAAAGTAAATTATCAGTAATCACATATTTCATCAATTTTGGTCAAAATCTATTAAAAATACGATTTTTAGTCAAACTAAACGACTGTTTAATAGATTTTGATAAAAGTCAATGAACAATTTGATTGAAAATTTGATAAAATTGAGAATCATATAAAATATATGATTAAAATTGAAATTTATAATTTGATCAAACAAGTACTAAGATTGATTAAGGTCGTCAATTTGGATCAAACCGTTCACAAATTGATTCGAGACTTTCGACAATCCTACAACTAATGGATCGATCTAACTATTTACTATTTGAAAGAATATGTTTAGGGGTGACAAAAGGGTCAAGTAGCTTGTCAGCTCGGCTCGTCAAAACTCAACCCATGAATGGCTGGGCTCATTTCGGGACAAGCACGAGCCCGAGCCGATCCCGACGAATTGAGCAAGCGAACGGCTCGTGGGCACCTAAAGTTCATGAGCCCACGAACTCGTAAAAAATCTAAAGAAAAAATTTTAAAAAAAATTAAATTTTTAAAGAAAAAAACACGAGCTCGTGGGTCTATCGGCTCGGCTCGCGAGAGCTCACGAGTCGAGCTGAGCCGAGCTCGACTAGTGCTTGAACGAGCAAGTCAAGCTTCCCACCATTAAATACCTTACATACTTTCTTTGACATTGTCAAAGTCAACGTTATTCTTGTTCAGTTCAGTCGTACTCAACAGTACCGTCCATCTCTTCTGTCTTGTCTCCCGGACTTCTAAGTTCTAACACACCATTCAGTCATCAAGGATTTTATTGTGAATTTATTTTCCTCTTGAAATGGCTTCAAAAACCCTAGAAGCCAAGGCTGGAGGCCTGATTGATGGGGGTCCGAAAGTGGGTTCTGGAAGTGAACCGGCTTCGGAGAAGGGGAGCTCTAGAGCTGAGATTGACACCTCGGCGCCGTTCGAATCGGTGAAGGAGGCGGCGAGTCGATTCGGTGGGATGGGTTTTTGGAAACCCACCTCTCATAAGCCCTCTGAACATGTCCCTGAGGTTTCTCTCTACCACCTTCTCTCTCTCCTACACACACTCGATGTGATGAGTTACAGTGTGCCATTTCTTTTGCTTCCTGCATTGTGTGTTGTTTACTAAGTGCATTATAATTACTAATTCATTATTTTTATACATTCCAATAATGGCTATATTTTATTCATGTTTATTCTGCACTAATTGTATTTATTATTATTTATTTACTGTTTTTTCAGAGATATCTTTTGAATATTTTTGTACTTGCTTTCAGTTTAATCTTTTTAAAATTTATTTTGGGGTGAAGGTGGTTTACCTCAGTATATTGCAAAAAGAATGGTGATTTATTCATGTTTATTCTGCACTAATTGTATTTATTATTATTTATTTACTGTTTTTTCAGAGATATCTTTTGAATATTTTTGTACTTGCTTTCAGTTTAATCTTTTTAAAATTTATTTTGGGGTGANTTTATTCATGTTTATTCTGCACTAATTGTATTTATTATTATTTATTTACTGTTTTTTCAGAGATATCTTTTGAATATTTTTGTACTTGCTTTCAGTTTAATCTTTTTAAAATTTATTTTGGGGTGAAGGTGGTTTACCTCAGTATATTGCAAAAAGAATGGTGATTTACATTTATCGTTTATGCATTTATGCTTCTTGCACTTGGCCAAATATGTTATGGAGTCGAATGCTCTCTCTGTTTTGAATTGACTGCGATGCTCTACATTTTGGAGTTAAACCAGTTGAATACTGGACTTCTGGTGAGCATATATTTATTCAATTTTTCAAAAATAATCCATATAGAAGTGTCTTTTACTCATCGTGTTACCGAAAATTATTTTGCTAAAAGTCAATAAACTGATGTGCATTGCCATTCCATAGGAGTCATGGATTCAGATACGTACGATCGTTGATTTCCTACTTTCTAGGAAGAATTGCATAGTATTAGACACTGGGATGAGGAGTTTTCATACAAGTAATTATGGTGTCATATCCTTTTATTATGACCATGATGTGATATTTATGTTTCGGGTGGCATTTAGTTGTATCCTATTCCTACTTTCAACTTCTGTTAAAATTTGGTGTTCCAAATGTTTGTAAATGGCAGCTTGGTGATGAAATAGTTGACGTTGCACAAATAGAGGAACAAGCTGCGCAGTTGGAAAGGGATCTGATTGTGAAAGAAAGGGAAACACTCAGCGTTCTCAAGGAACTGGAAACCACTAAGAATATTGTCGAAGATCTGAAATCAAAGCTGCAGAAAGAAGCATATAAAATCAATGCAACCCTCGCTGCAAATTCAGTTGATACCAAGGTGAACTCTGCTTCTGCTGGCATATTTGAAAAGGAAAGTCGTGAAAACAGCTTGAATGTTCATCAGGATTGGATTGGCTGTTTGGACATGTATCCTTCCTTGGCTCCAGGCTTCATCCTACTGGAACTGAAACAGGCTAAACTAAACTTAATGAGAACTTCTAATGATCTTGCAAATATTCAAGCTATAGTTGACCTGTATAACAAGAAAATTGAGAAAGAGAGAGCGTTGTTTGAGAAGACTCGTCAAGGGTTTTCTTCATGTACCTCAAAAGTTTCGTCTCTCGAAGAAGAACTCTATCTTACAAAAAAGAAACTACAGCTGGTAAAAGACACTGAGGACCTCGGTAGATCTCATGATCCCTTGGATATCGCAAGAGAGCTAGAAAAGCTAAGCTATGAGGCAGAACAATTTAAGAAAGTGGGAGAAGCTGCAAGATTAGAAGTTTTAAGGGCAACGTGTAAGATTGAACAAACAAAAACTAGGATTAAAACTGCTGAGATAATGTTGGTAGCTGCTAAAAAAATCAAGTCAGCAGCAAAAGCTTCTGAAGCTGTGGTTCTTGCAGAAATCAAAGCAATAACAAATGGTGAAAATTCATCTGCATATTTGAAGCAGAAGTCAGGAAGTGTAACTCTTACTCTTGAGGAATACTCAACCCTAATTTCCCGAGCTCGAGAAGTGGAGGAAGCTTGTAAAGGGAGGCTAATGGATGCAGAAGTTCTAGTCAATGAAGCTAATGTGTCTAAAACAGAAATCTTGAAAAAGGTTGAAGAGGCGACTGAAGAAGCTAAAATTACCAAAAAGGTCTTTGAAGAATCGTTGAATAGAGTGGAGGTGGCAAATAAAGCTAAATTGGCAGTTGAAGAGGCACTCAGGAAATGGAGATCTGATCGTGGTAAGAAAAGACGTTCTGTACATCACTCTATGAGGGGGGAGCGAAACGAAGCTTAGCGAGATTTTAAGGCCAAGGTCTTCGAAGAAAGCTGCTGGCGAAGAAAGCTCTTCGAGCTTCTCCCTTCATTCATTGCTAAGCCAAGGTCCCAGTAATAATTCTTGTCAATCTCACCTTCAGAAAGATTCTTCGCTGCTTTAAGTAAGTGATCTGGATTTGGTTGGCAACGAGTCAAAACCAGTTTTGAAGCCGAGTCTATCCATCTGGCAAATATTGAGCCAGAAACTGCTTCTAAAAGAAGTATATGAGAATGGGATGCAGGCAGAATAGAACAAAAAGCAAGTCTCCCTGGGTCAAATGCTTAGCAAACCTAATACTGATCCACTTTTTGTTAAGAAAACTAGGAAAGAAAATGCTGACGAGCAACTCTGCGGAAAGAGAGAGAAGATTGGATTTGCTCGGATCTCACTATTTGTGATAATGCAAAGTAAGAAGAAGAAGAAGAAGAAGAAGAAGAAGGAAGAAGAAGAAGAAGAAGAAGAAGAAGGGAAGTTCAAGGTTTGACGATGTATAGATTAACTTGTTGGATCGTCGAGTTTCTTTGTCATTAATCCCCACTATGATTTTGTAACAGGTTTATTAGGCAGCCATGTTTAGTTTAGAGATATTTCGCCACCATTGGTCTCTTAGATTTAGCTCTTCTACATGAGCATGTCATGGAGTGGTGCCCTACTTCCTTTTCTTTTACTGTTTTGCCTTCTTTTTTCTTTTTTTTTTCCTTTTGCATGTACGCGTGACACTGAAACTTAGAGCCTAAATGGTTTAGATAAAAATTAGATTTTTAATTAGATTTTAATAAAAGTTGGTGGAATGTGTGGTTGAAAAATTGAGAATCTTGTGAAAAGAAATATGTGGTTAAAATTAATGGTTGTATTTGACTTAAATTTTAATCAAAATTATTAGCTAAACAATATTGATGTTTGCCGAAAGTTGCGATCTTGTCCCCCGCTATTTGTTCGTCGTAATGAGATTTCGATAATGTAGACTGATTTTGCCTGGGAAAGATGGTTCCCTGACTTGAGAAGTCTAAGTTAACATGGTAGATTGGATTACATATGAATCCATCAAGAACCACTCAAAGTTCGGATAAATTGCCATTTATTGTGAATCGATTTGACGAGAACGATGGATTTTAAAAATGATGTTGAATTACGAAGACCAGTGATTGGTCCATTGACCACTGCCGGTTCACCAAATTCTTAGCATTTGATTTCTAGAGATATTGATTCCCTACTTTTTTTTTTTTTTTTTCCAGTGTTTTAAAAAGCGTAAAGTGTGGCTAAACGTGGAGGTCAAGTTTCAAGCTTAACGAGCCTAGGCGAAACTTAGGCGTAAAAAACGTTTTTTTATTTTTAATTTTAATTTTAATTTTTAATCATTGTAAAAAAATTCAATAATTCAAATAATACATAGCAAACATCTAAAATTATAAAATATTGTATTTACTTAATAATTCCTCCATAAAGATAAGTTTCAAAATCATAATTACATAATGTGGATAACTTGTAACTTAAATCTTATCTAATCTGACTCTTTATTGGACTCCAATTCAATATCTTATTCTTCATCTAATTCGTCATTCATGTCGTCCGATACAAAACCATCATTCTCGGGCTCCGCTATTTCATTTTGATAATTTCTTATACCTCTTGTAGATTGTAAGATATTACTCTCCACTTTATTATTGAAGGGATAGTGGGCTACAGAGTTGGGCTTTATTAAAAAAAAACAAGGAAAAAAATTGGACTCCCTTAAAATTTGGGCTTGAGGCACGCCTAGGAATGCTTAGGCGAGCTTTAGGCGGTTAACTTTGTCGTTGACTGCTTAATTCCCGCTTTGGCTAAGCCTCCTAGGTGCGCCTAGTCAAGCATTAAGTGGTCAACGTTGATGTTGATCGCTTAATTCTCGCTTTGGCTTAAGGCGAAGAGTTTTCATTACGCTTCACGCCTAAGTGACGCCTAGGCGGACTTTTTAGAACACTGTTTTTTTCAATCAAAGTCGACTGGACCGGTTCGACAAAATCACCGAACTACTAAATTCAATTGAATTCATTTTTTTGAAACCGTTGATTTGGATTTATGTGGATTCGTCAACGTTTTAGTTTTGAATAGAACCAAACCACTACGAAGCGGTTTGATATATGTTTCAATTTTTGAAAATCGTTTCAAACTATCAAATCGTTTACAGCAAAAAAAAAAAATAAAAAAAATAAATAAATAAATAAAAAATTTGAATATATTGAATTTAAATTTTATCCAATCCAATTAAAACTAAACATATTCCAATTAAAAAGATACATCCATATTAGACACAACTCATTAGCTAAATAGATAAATATCAATTCCAATTAATTAATTAATTAAATTATACTCAAATACCCATCAGTCATCATACTGCGAATGGAAAACTCTCAAATTGGATAAAATGTTGAACAATTGCTGCTGAATCATTTTCATGATCAACCGTCCATGACAATTGAGAAGACAATTAGATTTAGCTTTTAATTCAAATTCACACATTCATTTTCCTTCCACTAAAAGTTTTCTAGAATTTCCACTAAAATTTTAGGTCAATTTATCAAACTTTTGTTATTTTTTTTTGGTAATTATTTAAATTTTATTGGCATTTATGTTGTTTTGGTCTAATTTGTATCCGGGTTCCCTTATATTTTTAACGGACAACGTTTTTTGTTTATTTGCGTCTCAACTCCCTATTCATGTCACTCAATTAATTATTTTCATTTAAACCTAATTTCTAAATTTTACTGTTAATTGCTAGAATGATTTGGAGAATTACTTAAAGAGTGATGCTATTTACCATCATCGTTATTGAACACTGATTTAGGTGTCATCATTTGTATCATTAAATTATAGGTTCAATTAAATATAAAAATTTATAACTCACTTATCGCATGTTGATACTTAAATTGATGCTCTAGTATTATTGTGCTAGATAGCATTATTCTTGACCGTTTTGAAGATTTGACCAATAAGTCTTTTAATATTATTACTTTGATGGAAATTAAATACAAATAAATACAAGATTGTCCCCCAAATTGCTAAAAGATGGGTTAGTCATATTCATGTTTCATTTAGGAGTTCATTAAGTGCAAATATGGTTGAGGCATTAAGTTGCCCTAAAAATTGGTTCCATAGTAACAAGGAATCTATAGTGATATATCACTATTTGGATGAGATAGAAATAATTCACAAAAAGTTATAGAATGCATTATCGTATTTGTCTTTCTATTCATTTTCTATTAGTTGTTTTATATAATTTAACTATAATCAATGAATTCATGTTCTGTATTCTTATATGCGTTACAATTGAATATGTTGCGTCAATTAGTATCGACTTAAATGTTAAAATATTTTTATCACGTTGTTATATTATATTTATAAAATTTTGATTTGTAATATTATTAATGATATTATTTATATTTTAAATTTTAGATTAATATTTATGAATTAACTTATTCAATATATGTTTTTTTTTCTTTATTAAACCGTGGTTTTAAACCAAAAAAAAAGTGATTCAGATTGATTTTGTTTGGAAATTGAAATGGTTTGATTTGGTTTGGAAAAATTACAAATTGCTTTAAATGATTTTGTTTGAAAATTTATTACAAATCGTTCAAATTGAATAGTGTTCAACCCTATTAAGGGGGCGTTACTTCATTCCTACCGTCTTGACTGAGGCTTTAAACTGAACATATGATCTTGATCTTGCAGCTCTACCGTTAGCAGAAGCTAAGCGTTTGAGTTATTACCTCCAAAATATTCAACTATTTGTCCTTAAATCTTTCGGCCATTCGTTATCCAAATTAATAATTTTATTTAGATAGCATAATCGGGACACAATAATATATTCTTATTTGATTCTAATATTCCAATCATTAGCCCTCTCTACCATATAATTATCCGACCATCAATTATAATAAGTGACATCCAAATAAAAATATTTTTTGTCTAATAAATACATAACCTAATTCGAATTTCATCTTTAATGGATAATGTCTAGTAATTCAAAATTTTAATCTTTAATATATATTTAATAGAAGAGGAAAAAAATAATAAACCAAAGAGAAAAGATAAAAATACGACGAGAGAAACATTATGCCCGAATTTGGTAATCAATTCTTTTATTTTTTTATTTAAAAAAAGTTTTGAATAGTGTTTTAAGAGAATACGTGGTTATAAAGCATGGGGAAAAAAAATTACTTTTACGTACAGAATATTTTATAGTGGGAATATATAAGATTGAAATTACGGCGATTTTTCTTTAATTTTAAAGAGCCTCCACATTTTGATGATCTTTACTGAAGTTTTTAATTTTCTTGTGAAGTCAATGATTGCGAGTGAGGCCACATTGTGATTGGACAAATTTGATCATTACATTACCAATTGCGAAATTGTTCTTCTGTAACTGTCCACTTGTTGATTTTGGCGGAGGACAGACGAGAATATTTCCATTGGATTCCAACTCTATTTCATCAATTCAAGTGCCTTTTTAGACGTATAAACCCCCTATTGCGTAAAGCAAGAACCTGAACCTGAAAGAAAACACCCTTCTCGTTCTAAATTAAGGTAAAAATATCTTTCTTTCTCTCTCTTTCAATTATTATTATTATTATTATTATTATTATTATTATTATTTACTTCATGGATGATATCCGTTTCTTGATTGTGGGAAAGTTATTATTAATTTATGCGGAGTTGCATGATTTGATACTTGCGGAATCAATTTCATCGATTTTACTGAATTAAAGGGATTAGTTTTGATTGCTGGCAAGTTAATTGAGCCCCAATTTTGATCGTTGACCATTTTTTGTTGAGAATTTATGTTTGCTTATACTCTCAAATAAGGGGTAAAGTTTTCCTTTTCGTGACAACTTGAGTTAAATTATTGTTCCAGAAATTTGAAGTGAACTTTTCTTCTTTCTTAGTTTGTACTTCTTACTTTTGGGAAAACTAAATGTATTGCCCTGCTGTTGGGTTGTTGGTTTCTATTATGTTAGTTTCTACTGATTTGGAACTTAGCTGCTTGTAGAATTTTGACTGATCTCACAAAATTATATAATATGTACACCTTCGAATCCGTAGGGGTATATTGTGGGTATTCTTTGAGCTTTGCTCTAAAGTTGGGTCTGGCGTCATGCGTAAGCAGTAATGATTTTGGTTTAAACTCAGGCTTCTAGTTTTTTATTGTTGGAGGTTAAATTACAATCATACAATGGAGTGGACTTATATGTTTGTGGGAGTGCAAATCTGATGGAAAAAATGACAAGGTTAAAATTTTTTAGAAGATGATATAATGACTATCCTTTTTGCCTACGGTATAGTCTAATTTTCTATGAATAGGGTGCCTGACTGAGGCAATGTGCTAGCTAAATGTTGGTGATCTTGAAATTGTGCTGATGCAGGCACGTAGAATTGTTTATTTCAGCTCAGGTTTTTGAAGTTCAACTGTACTGTCTATATCATAGCAAAGATATAGACAGTACAGTATTTTATTCCATTTAATTTTATTGTGCATAATGTCTTTCATTATTGTGCCGGTAATAACAATCTTGCAACTATTATACTCTGCTTTCAGATTGTCTTTCCAGTTCCAATTGTGTTTTGTACATTTCGTGTTTGGCATCATAGTAGCAGTTCAAAATTGGAATTAATAGAAAGGTGTATATAACTATGAAACTCATTTTTATTTGTAGATAATCTACTTCAATGTGAATATTAAGGCATGCTAGCTTTTAATTTCCACTAAAAGGCTTAGATCATCCCCTTGTAGTTGTCATCTTGTAGGTTCTGTCTTTCTCTAATTTCACTATAGTGAATCATGTGATTTAACACTAATTGCATTTTCCTATATGATCTCCATTCATTCTTTTGCGTGTATATATGTAAGTCAATTCTAGATTGTTGGATATATCTCTGTCTTTATTTCTATTATGTCCTTTCATGATTTGGGCTGACAGAAATCACTTTTAGCAGCATGGATACGAGGGTGCTTTTATTTCTATTCATTGTCTGCACATGCTGGTGCTCTAATGCTAGAGAGCTGTTGACTGCTAACCACTTTACTAGAAAAGATGAGAGTTTTTCAGGTAGTTCTTTGGAATATATTTCCTTTTCTAGTTTTAAATGCTGGTAAATTTTGGAGCAACAATTTAAAGATCATGCCTTTCAATATGGGAGTAGCAATTTTATGAAAGGTTTGGTCTATTTCTCTCTCTCAGGGCGAAACCCTGTTACATGACGTATGCTTCTCACCATAAAATGGACTAAGCTTGATGAAAACTCCATCTAAGTATTTATTCAATTAGGATTGAATTGCCTATGATAAAACATAAACGTTAAAAATAGTCATTTAATTTTCTATGTAGACTTCTTGACACTAGTCAAATCTCATCTATTATGTCCTTATGCTCACCCACATGTTGCTAATTAGCACACCTAGTCCCTCTTCTTACAGAAAATAAATATCTTTGGTCCCTATCTTATTGCAGAACTGGGATCTGTTTGAAACTAATTTGGCTTTATTGATAAGATGAACATAAGTAATTTTAATGCCAAAACATAGCAAATAATAATGTATTCTTGTGCTAGCAGTCCTGCAGACAAACAACAAGCTGTCAGAGGGAGAAGCTCAACTTGTTGAAGAAGTTAGCAAGAACAATGAATTGTGTACATTGTGCGAAGATTTCGCTTCTGAGGCACTTATTTATCTTTCGGAGAACAAAACCCAAACAGAGATCATTAGGGTCCTTCACAAATCCTGCTCTAAGATACTGACGTTCAAGCAGCAGGTATTTGTAAAACTTGTGCTGAAGTTATAATTGTTTACCAAAATTTTATGTTGGCATTCTATGCATCCATTAAATAATTGTGATCGTCTGAACTGACCTATCTGAAAATACTTTTAGCCACATGAATTAGTCACCGCTGCTTAGATTTATCATCACTTGTGAGTGCCTAAATATTTGTGAGTTCGAACTTTAATGTAATGTTCTTTTGCTTTGATTACGTATCTGCATTAACAGTCAATTAGCTGCATGGATTTGAAAAGAAATTGTGGTATTCAATCTTTGAGGAATGATATGATGTTCATGACAAAATTGTAGGACTATATTTATGTTTTCATTCAAACATGAAAACAAAAATCAGTTTTATGTATATTTTCTGATGGTGAATTTGTACTTCAGCCTGATTGACACCCATTTGTTTATTCGAGGGCTAATTTAGTTTTTTTTTGTTTTCCATAGTAAACAGTACATGATTTATCCATTCCGAAGTAGATTACTTAAAGTTTGTTGAAGCATAAAGTCCTCAGTTGCATGGGGCTTATATAGTCATTTTTGAAAGGAGGCTCCGTTGGTGACTTACTTCTGTAAGGAAACTTGAGGGATCATTAATTGTAGGGGTTTATATAGTCATTTTGGAAAGGAGGCTCCGTTGGTGACTTACTTCTGTAAGGAAACTTGAGGGATCATTTTTTGTACTTATTCTGTGCCCTATAGGCAGAGAATAGAAAATCCATTTTTCTAGCACAAGAATCTATCCAGTACCTGTTCTCCTTGTGTTATCAAGCCTAACACTTCATGTCACTTCTGGAAATTTTGTCCATGCAGTGCACTGTATTGGTGGACTATTATGCCCCTCTCTTTTTCTTAGAAGTTTCCTCGATACAACCTGAATATTTCTGCCAAAATGTTGGCGTTTGCGAACAAGCAGTTTCCATATCTCAGCAGCTCTCTGAGAATGCATGTGATTTATGCCATCGTGCTGTTACAGAGGCTATATCAAAGTTGAAGGATCCCGACACTCAGGTACTTTTATGTCTATGTGTGATTATCACAATATTATGACCTTGAATAGCTATTATGCAACTTAAAGTCTGTGGTCTATGGGTGCTTGCATTTCTTGAATAAGAAATTACGTTGTTTATACAGGTTTGGTTTTGGATCCAATGCTATTCACTATCTCTGTGATCTTTTTACTAAAATACAAAAAACATGGTTCACGGTTCGCTTGTTTGTTATTTCTCTATTCTTTCTTTAGGGATTGCTACCCGTCAGTTATGAAACTGTCCATAACCTATCTCATTTAAAATTACACATTGCATTGCTGTTGCACTTCTTATTAAGACCATTAGTTCAAGAAAAGTTCGCTATGGAAGCTAAAACACACGTAGAATGAACTATATCCGCCTATGTCATTCCATGTACCTCTGCATATACATACACACACAAGTTTATAAATCCTCACAAGCACGCACATGTAAATTGAAAGCTATACTACACTTGTGCACGATGAACATTAATTATAACCTGATGGAAATGAAATTGCTGCTGCAGTGGTTGGGGTTTCTGGTACTAAGCTTTGTTTGGTTCATGTGTATTAAACTTTTAATAAAGACTCAAGCCACTTCTTATCCAAACACCTCGAGGAACCCACAAAATCTACCCATTTATTCACCATTCATTTCTATCTATTTATAATATAAACCGTTTATAAACACTTCCCAAACATGCTTTATTATTTTTAAGATGACTTTTCATATTCACTTAATATCCTATGTTGGAAAAATTATGTTTGATCCCTAGAGTATAGTGGGAAGTAACTCATTGGCGTAAAGCAGGTTGGATGACGGGTCAAATATTGAAGAGTTTTCTATATTACCACAAATACCTGTCAGTGTCACATTAAAATGCAAGTTCCCAATCAGATATATGTCATTCTTTATGATACTGAGTGTTGGTCCAATAAAGGAAAAATATTCGAAAAAGATCAGCATAGCAGAAAATGAAGCTGTTAAGATGAATGGTGGATGTTTGATCATTCTCGAATGGATAATAAGAAATGAGGATATATGCCAACCAGTTTAGGGGGAACCAATTAAGAAGTAATTAAGAGAAGAACAACTTATATTGTCAGAGCATATTTGGGCAGTTTCAAGATCATTCCAATCGGTAGAACATTTTAGAATAGGTAGTGATAGGCCAAAATTAACATGAAACTATATTGCTGCAAAAGCTTCATTGGACCTTTTGACGGATATAACCGACCCCAAAATTGTTGAGAATTAGGCTTAGCTTACTGTTGTTATATCATCCTTGGCCTTTTGTTTACGAGTTAGTTAAGGTAGCTGTTGCTTTAGAGGTTAGTGCGTTTGAAGATGGCAACATTCAGTCAAGAGGACCTATTGCAAAAATATTGATCCGAGAGATTATTTGTTTGGAGACACCTTCGAGACCTTGAGCTAAATTTGTAAACATTGAAATATGAAGCTCAGAGAATGTTTCAGGAAGCATGCTTTCAATGAAATGAGCTAGTCCCTTGTAAAATTCCATTGAAAACTGATGTCTTTGGCTGCTAGCAGCCATAGGTGACACTTCTGTAGCATCTGCTTGGTGTTTTCTAGGCCTAAACCGAACGGATGGATTCATTTAGGACTGATGAACATATGATTGCTGGAGAAAAAGAACAGGTGGAATAATGATTGAAGTTTCTGAATTTTGTGAGAAATGCTTCTTGGAAAATAGTCAAAATTTCATGGTCAAATTTCCGGTATTTAGGCGATAGTGTCAGGGATGATAGTGCAGCTATAGTCTGATTAATTCAACATTCAATGCTGTGTTATGGTTCATACTTCGTTACCGTATGTTTACTAGTTACCACCCACAATATT
>CAIGRN010104332.1:0-11127 GCA_903798345.1 Fraxinus anomala | reverse complement strand
GATGCAAACCCTCCATTTGCCGTTGTGTTTCTTCACTAATATAGGGTTCGAGATCCACTTCGGATAGTTGGCCTTATGAATAAAACCATTGCTGATCAGCCTTTCTATCTCTTCTTTCAGGGCCTCATACCTTTCGGCATTCAATGCCCTCATTTTCTGCCTGTGTGGAGTGTGGTTTGGGTCAATTTGCAAGTGGTGACAACTGACTTGGGGGTCTATTCTGACCATGTCCTCATGCTTCCATGACAAGACATCTGAGTTCTTTCGAAGGAAGTTCTTTAGCTCTTCCTTAGTTTCTTCGTCTAGCTTTCTTCCGACCTGTACAACCCTCGATTTGTTTAGGGGGTCTACTGGGAACATTTCCAAGTTCTTCTGTTGGGACGGTTTGTGATTCTGACTCAATCATCATGGGATCCAACTCTTCCAAGGATATTTCAAATCTAGCATCTGCCATGATAATGTCCCTTATTGGAGGCTGCCCTTCTTCAAGGGCCTCCAACATTTCGGCATCCAGTATCACGTTAACTCGGGGCTCTGCTTTTCTTAGGAAATTAAGGTAGCACTCCCTGGATCCCATCTAATCGCCTCGTAGAGTGACAATTCATCGCTCCGTGGGAAACTTCATGCAAAGGTGATGGATGGAAGTGACTGCATGCAGTTCTTTCAGGGCTGGTCTTCCCAGAACTCCGTGATAAGCGGATCGGCGATCAACAACCAAAAATTCCATGAAGTGATGTGCTACTTGGGGCAATGCCCCCATTTCAATAGCTAAAGTAATTTTACCTCTGGGAATGATACTATCTCCGGTAAATCCGTAGAGGGGCAAGTCAATCGATGTTAGCTCGTGGTCTACCGCCATTTTGTCAAAACCCGTGCCAAATAGGATATTGATCGAGCTGCCATTATCCACTAGCATGCATTTCAGCCCGTTGCGGGCCACTACGGCTTTGACCACCAATGTATCACAGTGTGGAAAGTGTACGCCAGCCGCATCTTCCTGGGTGAATGTGAGGTTCTACAGTTCTTCTCGAGGATTGGCTAACTATATAGCTCGCCATTGGTTGGCTCTTCGCCTCTCAGGTATAGTTTTTCTGTGCATTCTTCGATTCTCCCCCTATATGAGGTCTTCTAATGATGATGTCAATTTCTCGAATGGGTTGCTGCTTATTCAACACGGTTGAGTCCCTCCTGGGGCATTGTCTGCTTCGAGGCTTCTCCCTTTCGTTGTCTCTGTCATTGAGAGAATGTCACCTCGTTTCACCTCTCCTTGGGGAGTTCCTCTGTGTGTGATCTTGATAACGATTATTCGTGTTGCGAGGGTTACTTGTAAGTCGATGTGCGTTTCTACATTTGCTTGTATCATGGCCGTAGTAGCGATGGAAGGCATAATACGGCCGCAGTTCTTCCGGTTGCCTATCTCCAGGCTTACCGCCTCGTCCTCTATTTCTAGAGGTTGAGGGTCATCTGATGTTCATGGCTGGGTTGCCAGTGTTGGGTCCAACATTTTCATAAGCCAAGGTTGGGACCGCATTCAGTGTGGCAGTGGCCAACGCTTGTCCCGAAGTAGGAGCCTCGGCATGTCCAGCCTAAGTCCATTGCTGACTTACTATTTGAGAGGTTGGTCCTCTACCCATCTGTCTCTAAGGAGGTGGAAGCCCTTGGGCAGCTCTGTTTCTGTGGTCAATCATTTCTTCGTTAANGCCTAAGTCCATTGCTGACTTACTATTTGAGAGGTTGGTCCTCTACCCATCTGTCTCTAAGGAGGTGGAAGCCCTTGGGCAGCTCTGTTTCTGTGGTCAATCATTTCTTCGTTAACAATCTCAACCTTCATCATTTCCACCAATTCATCATATGTCAAAGGGTTCTTGCTTCAGACATCTCTCCAGAATAGTGCGTTCGTGTTTAGTCCTCCTTTCAGGGCTGAAATGGCTTCTTTGTCAGTGACCTGTTCACAATAGGTTATCTCGTCAGTGAAATGAGCATGGTAGTTTTTCAGGGTTTCTCCTACCACTTGCCTCATATCTTACGAGCGCTAAATCGACGTCTCTCCCTTTTTTCTCGAAAGGTATTGGTTTAGGAATGCCTTTTTTAGGTCTGACCAACTTCTTATGCTAAGTGGTGCCAACCTATTGTACCAAACTTGCAAGGTTCATCAGATTCGTTCCCATCCGCTATCGGGCGAGGTGGATGTTGAACAGTCTCAGCTCTGTTCCCCCAATCTACCATATTTCATCTCTCCAGCCATTTCTAGGTTGAGGGGCCTGAACTTGACTTTGTGCATGCTCATGTTGGTGAGTTGTACGGTGTGTGGGCTGGTTCCTATTTCTAGGGGCCCGTCTGATCCGATCAAAAACGCTAGCAGACCTCTGAGGCTGCTCCTCATATTCTGGAGGGAAATTATCCTCTCCTTCCAGGGCGTTGTCCGTCGGAGCGGCCGTGTAGTTGGAAGTATCCATTCTCACTTCTCTTTCGATAGGGGCTCCGAACTGGGGACTCAAATGGGTTCTCCTGCTAGGTCCTGCCTTAGTTCATCCATGGGCTGATTGCTGAGGGTATTGTGGGACTGGGAGGCTACCTTGGTTATGCACCTGCATGAGGAGCTCCTGCATGGCAGCATTTTGAGCTGCAATGCTCCTCATTTTAGCTGCCATGCTAGCCACCTCAGCAGCCAGTTCTGTTGCCTCGACGATACCGGTGATAGGGCCGCTGATGCGTGACATTACGTGAGATCTCTTCTTCAGAGACCTCCCTTGTCCCCATTGGGTTCACTCCGTCGCTCAAACTCATGGTTCGATGTGAAGGGTCTCTGATTAACAATAGAGCTTGATGTACAGCTGGTTCTTTTTCAAGAACCGACCCCTTTTTCAAGGGAGAATATCAGTCGGATATTCGAACAAGATTTTTGGTGGGAAGACTCGTGGTTAAAGTAAGTTTCCACACAGACGGTGCCAATCTGTTGACCTCGAAAAATGGCTCCGACACGTGGCCAACAGGATAAGTCTTCACGTCAGTTCTCCCTACACATGTGGCACGTCGTTAGTAGCTCGTTGCCCTTCCCGGAGGGGTTGGGAGCGACCGCAAGTACTCTGACGGTCAAGTCTATTTATAGTTCGATCGGAAAAGGTTCATCGGAGGTGAAGTAAGGGACGAGGCAGGTAAATTAGAGGCATTATTATAAGAGAAAATTGTAAAAAATGTCCACAAACATTGTCATTTGCAAACATGTTCAAAATTTCTTTAATGTCCATTTTACTATAATATAGATAAAAAAAAATGCTTTCATTAACAATTTTAAATTCCACAATGAGGACAAAATTATTTATATAATTAAAAATTGTATTAATCAATAATAACTTGACACATAACGTATACTTCTTATTTTAAAAAGTATAATGTCAATCATACATTAAATGCTCACTTCTCCCTATAAAATGGTAAATAAAACATTTATAAAATGTTGAGAAATACACTTAAAATGTCAGGAACATTATGAAATGTGGAGAACTCTCGTGTTCAGAACGAAATTTCGTTATAAACAAATGAAGTATCAAATGTCAAGATCAATAGGGTCCAAATGTCGATAACATCTTTTTAAAATATCGAGAACGTCATTGAATGTCAAGAATAAAAATTATTAAACACAATTTATCAACAAAACAAACCTTCTACCGAGAATTGTGGAAATACAATTATATGATTTTTCTTATGAATTGGAAGTATATAATTATTTTTTAGTATTAATGACTTTTCTAACTTCATCTTCTTCATTTTTTTCCCAAAATTATTGGTCAATACTTAATAGATAATAAAAGCAAATGAATCCATTAGCTATTAGCTAGCATTAATGTAACTTCTCATGGAAGCTACTTGTTCTTTTCAAAATTCGTGACAAATTAGAAAAAAAATATTGCTTCATTTTTCATTGAGGGTATAATAGACAATTTTGTACCAAATTTGACCATTTTTACAAGAGTTATCAAAATTAGACATTTTTCAATTAAAAAGTATGAAATTTGCCATTTTTGTAAATTACCCTTATTATAACAATAGAGACATTTCAATTATATCAAGTCATTCATTAGTTCTAATTCTGTTGCAAAATGTTGAGCAATTCACTTCAACTCGTTTTCACATAAAAACTAATGGGCTTGGGGGCAAGCCTGAATTTGGTTTCCCTTTTCTCCGCCCCTAATTAAGAATGATGTATCAATCGAGAAGAAAGACCGGATTCACTGACAGCACTCCACAACTTCTTCCAGCACCGAAAAACAAACTCAAACAAGGGCTTAAATGTAGAGGAAGGCTCCTATCAGTGACACCCTCCAATAGCATGTTTCTCCCGGTGAAATTTCGACTGACACGCCCCTCTTTTGGGGAGACACGCCTCCATCAAATAAAACCCCTCTGTCCAAAACTCAACTATGCCAAGAAATTCATCAAGTTATAAGTTTGCAAAATCAAACCCATTCTTCAAGAAAAAGAACAACAGAAATGCTCTTACTAAATCACCAACAAAATCATATTTGGAACAAAAATATGAAATGCAATCGAAGCCTGATGTTGGGTATTTATTTGCCCTTTACTTTTAAAACTTTCCTTTTGATTTTTTAATCCGTTATTTTAAAACTCGGTTCGAGGACCGACGCAAGTTCCGATTCACGTCTGAGAAAGGAGAAGAAAATACGAAAAAGAAAGGGAAAAAATAAATAAAAGGTAGATTATAACATTATTGAATGATGACCATAGGCCATGAGCACTTAGTACACATTTTTTTTCAATTTATAATAAAATAAGAATACCAACTCTCCACTATTTTGTGACTAATATCCAAAGAATAGATATAAAATATCAAATAACAATTTAACAACTTGCATTTATCCTTTAATTTGAATAACAATCTTATCGCTCCAAAATTCTCTGATCTCCTTATCACTTGTTTGATCCTCATCATTTCTGTTGTCAATTGTGTTACATTTCTAGCATCCTCATGCGAACTGTGTTGGGACTGAAGGCACAGTTTGTTTTGAAAAATTGAGAGCTGCCATGGACATTGATTTGGTGAAGAAGCCCGCAATGATTTTTATCTTCATTCTTGTGAAGATATGTCACGTATATATAAGCATTTCAAATGCTTACCATACTGTATGAGTTGTGTTTAAGCCTTGAACGAGAAACTGTTGAGATGCTCCAACCATGAATGAGGGGGGGATCGGACTTCGCAAGGCAATGGATTTGTTAATTTTGGTGTGAAATTTTTTTTTCTTGTTTGGATTTGATGTGATGTATTTGGTGGGAACAATGTTTTTCATTGGTGAAATGATCAACCCATTCTTGAACACATTTGTCAATTTTGGTATGAAATTTGCTACTTTTGTTGTTTTGTTTGGATGCATTTGATGGATGAAAATTAATGAGAATGAGTATAAAGAAGTTGTCAACATTTACGGATAGTAAAGTGATAGTGGAAGAAATGACTTGTAGTGTTCCAAGTGCTCACAATGACTCTGATACTAAGAAGAAAATACGAAAAAGAAGAGGAAAAAATAAATAAAAGGTAGATTATAACATTATTGAATGATGACCATAGACATGAACACTTAATACACATTTGTTCCTATTTATAATAAAATAAGAATACCAACTCTCTATTATTTTGTGACTAATGTCTATCCAAAGAATAGATAACAAATATCAAATAACAATTTAACAACTTGCATTTATCCTTTAATTTGAATTTAACAATCTTATCGTTCCAAAATTCTCTGGTCTCCTTATCACTTGTTTGACCTCATCATTTCTGTTGTCATCTGTGTGACATTTCTAACATAGAGTACTTACCAGCTTGGGCAATAGAACAAGAACATTTTCGATATTATCTCTGTCATCATTCGCTGTTCTGAGTTGCAGTTCAGCAAGAGCAGGAGTCTTGTCTTCCATTGCCAAGTTTGCTTGAAAGCCTTTATTCCTGGATCCCGGTGTCCTTTACCCCATAGTTTTCCAATAAAGAATGGTTTGGCATGGCAGTAGCTGCACCAGTAAGCACCTTTTCTCTTGTTCTCCTCCATAGCATTACCAACTTCCCCAGACCTCCAATCAATCTTTTAGAAGTTGCAGTGAGTACGCACTTCCATTATTGTGCTGGAGATTACATGAGGATGGCTTTCCAGTACGACAATCCTTCTGCTTTCCTCCCCTTGTACAATTGCAAAAACTTCCGTTAGGTTAAATCATAGTTTTATAACTTGGAGTGATCCCGCTTTGCAGCCTGAAAATCGCCGAACCTGGCCCTAAGCAGGCCTGGATAGAAAGAAATGAACTATAAAGAACTAAAAATTTGTATCACAGTGCTTATCGTATATAAATTAAATAATAAATACAGAAGCTTGAAGTCAACACAACTAGTTTTTCAATCATCAGGTATTTTATTAGTTTGTTGAGACATTGAAAAATATATTTCAAATCTAATTTTCTAACAATGAAAAGAATTGTACATAAAAAATGAGGATGATATCAGCTTCATTGGAGATTTTATAGAGTACAAATTGTTGAATAACAAATTACGATAACAAAATTAGTTAATAATGCCTATAGTTCGTAGACATGAAAATTCTCGGACCTCTAAATTGTGATAATCTTTCTTCATTGTTAAATGTTACTTTCCATGTAAAATTTTCCAATCAAACACACCCTAAGATCTATTGTTTGTCAAAAAATAAATAAATAAATAAATAAATAAAATAAAATAAAATAAAAACTAACATTTTAAAAAAGTTTATGTAATTCTCTTAGCCAGTGCGGAGCAAGCTATGGTGGTGAACGATACAACGGTAGCTAATAGATTGTGGCATTTGAAGAAAAAAAAATAAAGCTACCTATTCCATGTAGAAGTTTATTTAAACTTGGTAAGAAAATAATTTCTGTCTCATAAAGCCATGCGATCACATTGTTCATGCCTTGAACATGCTGGTAAAATATTTACGCCCCTTGCGATCACAAGGTATGATCCAATTTCTTCCTCTTCAAGTTTGTCCCTTAGTGTCTTCTTTAGTTCAGTTCAAGTCTTTTCTTCTTTGTATTGCAGGTCCTTCATCATTCAAATTTTCCCAGTTTAATCCCCATCATCCTTAATCATCCAAAATTGGTCTATCTCAAGTTTAGAAAGATTGCAATATAGTCCCCAAATTTTCAAAATGTTGAATTTCACTTCCGAAAATTGTGACTTTTCTTCGACTGCTTTCTTAATACTTCTTTCTACATGCAATCTGATTAGCCATCAATTGCTCCAAATTAGCGTATTTCTGACAATTAATATAATTATACTAAATTAGGTATATATTACTAAATTAGCGAACTTTTTCATGTTCAAAAGTAACGAAAACACGCTTATCAAATACCTCATACTTAAGCTCTTGTTCGTCCCGAACAAGATTATTCACTTAAACACACAAATAAATGAAATAAAAAACAATGATTAGATAGCTTGTCGTATCGTCTCTTTGATAATATCTCCTCCAAGAATTTGGCGTAGCTTGGAATTTGCAATATGGCATTAATGAATGGGATGTTGATGTATAGCTTCTTGAAAATATTCAAAAATTTTGAAAATTGCTCTTCAAACTTGTGCTTCTGCAACCTTTGAGGAAACAGAATAAGGATACATAAGCTTTGACTGGCTTGGTGCCTTAGGTTGGATAAGTTGTCTTTTTGTTCAACATCCTTTGCCAGTTCACATTTTTTTCTTCAATTGCTTCTTTGTCCATTACCAATTGTTCATCTCGTTTCATTGGTTTTTTCACATGAATTTCTGAAAGTGACTTAAACCTTTTTCATTTTCGAAGCCTCTGCTAACAAATTCTTTTGATTGTGGGCTATTGAGAGTATCGTTCCCGATAACATTAATGGCTAACACGTCCTCTCGCAAACTAGTTTCTATGTTGCTTGGTAATGTACCCTGTGGTCTTTTAGAAATAACTCGAGCTAATTGGATTACTTGATTCTCAATGCTTTCGATAGTGCCAAATGATTTTGGAAGCTTGTTTCCAGTTTTGTCATGAACTCATACTTCTTCTGGTTAGCTCTTTGTAATTCGCCCTAAAAAATGTCCTCTAATGAGGATTTATTGTCATGCTGTTGAAAATCAGGTGGTAGTTTCTTTGCAAACAAGTAATTAAAGTTAAAATTTGGAAATTAACATTAAAACTTCAATTGTAGAAAAATTACCAAAATACGATTTGAAATAGTTAGACATCACCATCATTTCAATTCTAGAAAGAAAAAGGAAAATAATGTTGAACTCTTTATCTCTCCAACAATTCTTGACTAATCTTCTTATATCTTGTTTGTATCTGAGAATCCGCTCAATGGCTTTGAATTTGTGTGTGTTTATTTACTTTTGAAAAAAACACTTCTCCCCTTTGAATAAAAGATCATCCCCTTTTCATAGCCCTCAATATTAGGTTAAATCTTGTGTACTATTCTCATTCAATGTAGAAGTTGAATCAAACTCTTTTCTATCTTGTAAAGCTATGTGATCGCATGATTCACACCTTGGACATGCTGGTAACATATTTGCTCCCCTTGCGATCGAATGGGTCAAGCTTTAGGATCGCAAGATTTGATTAAAACTTCAATTGTAGAAAAATTACAAAAATACGATTTGAAATAGTTAGACATCACCATCATTTCAATTCTAGAAAGAAAAAGGAAAATAATCTTGTTTGTATCTGAAAATCCGCTGAATGGCTTTGAATTTGTGTGTGTTTATTTACTTTTGAAAAAAACACTTCTCCCCTTTGAATAAAAGATCATCCCCGTTTCATAGCCCTCAATATTAGGTTAAATCTTGTGTACTATTCTCATTCAATGTAGAAGTTGAATCAAACTCTTTTCTATCTTGTAAAGCCATGTAATCGCATGATTCACACCTTGGACATGCTGGTAACATATTTGCTCCCCTTGCGATCGAATGGGTCGAGCTTTAGGATCGCACGATTTGATCCAATTCTATCATCTTCAAGTTGGTCCCTTGATGTCTTCTTTGGTGAAGTTCAAATCCCTTAGCTTTAGGATCGCAAGATTTGATCCAATTTTATCATCTTCAAGTTGGTCCCTTGATGTCTTCTTTGGTTAAGTTCAAATCCCTTCTTATTTGTATCCTGGGTCCTTCATCTCTCAATTTCTTTTGGTCAATTTAATCCTCTTCAGTCTTAATCATTCGGAATTGTTCCGTCTCAAGTTTTGAAATTTTGCAATGTAGTTTCCGAACGTTTCAAATATTGAATTTCACTTCTAAAACTTGTGACTTTTTTGATAGCTCTTAATACTTCTTATTCATCACATGCAATCCGTTAGCCTTCAATTACTCCAAATCAACTCTCATTTAGCTCAAAATCGCAATTCTTGGAGCCAATTTGTATACGAGGTCTGATTTTTCCTACAATTAACATAATTTCACTAAATTAGGTAATTAGCAATACTTTATTGAGTTTGAAAGCATGAATAAGCATATAAAACACATTTTTTAATCCTTGTACTTTGTTCAGAGTCTAAATTATGGCTTAACTTCCCTCTCTATTTAGTTTTGGTTCTAACTATTTGAGACCACTCAAGAAAATTTCTGCTGTTTAATTTATAAGGCATTTGAAGAGAGGCCTCATCACTGGACTGGTTATTCATGGGATCGGAATTGGTTTGGGCTTTAGGACCCAATTTGCATTTGATTTTTGAGATATGGCTGTTTATTTGGCTGGTTTAGGACTTTAATATACGTTCTATTTAGTTATTGTTTAGAAGGAATAGAACTGAGAATACAGATAGTGCTTAGGAAGGGAATAAACCAGCAATGAAGGCTCGGTTATGCAATCAAATTTAAAGACCAAGTCCGGTCTTGGCATAACAGAAAGAAGTCCCTAGAATTCTAGAGAGGCTCTGATAGTTTCTTTACATTTCTATCCATCAATTCTATACATGTACAAGGAACTATAAATAGGGTGCATAAGAAAACTAATAAAGGAAAAAAAAACTTATAAATTGCTGGTTCGAACTATCATTTTAATCTGCATGTTGGGTAATCCTCAAACTAATTCTTCTCATCCTTCCTAGAGGAAATACAAGGTTAGATTCCTTACTTAGTAAGCTATCCTTCTTATGTAGAACAAATTATATTTCATATTAATTACATTGATAATCGTTCATAAAATAATTTTGCTGAAGGACTATTATTTATTTTTATATGAGATGATGAAGTAACTTACATGATCACTCGATTCAGAAATAAACCTTCGTGAATCTATTTTTGTTCGTTCATTCCAGGCAAAGTCCTCTTGATGTTTATACTAATGGCGGAGGAATGATGTTAGATAACTCATCCCAGTTCAATTTTCCTTACCAAACAAGGCATGAGTGTTCTAGAATTATTATCCAACATAGCCACAAGTGCGACTACTGTTATACTCCACGTGCTTCATTTTACTATACCTTTTAATTTTTCACCCCTTTGAAGACAGATTGATGGTATTAGGATTCTTGGAAATATTGCAAAGACAAAATTTCATATATTCTAAACTTTGTAAAATCTGTATGTTGTCATTTAATTTATGTTGTTTGAAATATTTCTTTTGTTCGATCCACTTGGAATGTATTTACCAAAGGTAAAGCTGAGGGCTACAGTACACTAATTTATTTGATCCAGCCTCTCCTGGGTCAATAGCTTATCACAGTTTTACGCTCGGCGATAGGATGCGTCCATCAGTGATAGTTTACAATTATATACAAAACTCTTATCTATTGTAATGTCCATCCTGCTTAGTTTTCTTACATACCACGATAAACTAGTAGCTTTTTCATGTTCTCCTTCACGAGGATTAAGCTCTTCAAAATCAAATATTAAAGAAAGTTTCTTAAAAATTTGGGATGCAAATTAGGGCTGGACATGAGTCGGTTCGGTTCTCTTCAGAACAGACCCGACTCAAAATTTTTGGATATTTAATAAATGGAATCGTCGGGTCCAAATATAATTATGAACCGTTAGGGTTCGGTTCGGTTTCGTACCATAATTAAATTTTTTAACACTTACAGCAACACTACATAAATACAATTAATGACTTTATTCGTAACTTTTACAAATTA
>CAIGRN010104299.1:0-10541 GCA_903798345.1 Fraxinus anomala | reverse complement strand
ACTTGTTAAAAATAAACCATTCAAACATAAGAGTTTCAAAACTCTACTTGAAGCCCAACAAGCTTATAATCAATTTCATGAAGCCAAAGGCCAAAAACCTTCTTCATATAATCACCTATCCGACAATATCCAGCTTAGGCCCAGATATAGTCAGGAAAATAACCCAAGGGCAAGACCCAGATTACCAACCTTTGTACCTCCACATCCTAGTCAAAGATTACGGATGATATCTTTTAAAGATATGATACAAACAAACCCTGAAATTGAAAATATTCCTAGTAGATTTAAATCTATTGGAAAATTGCCAAAAGAACAGGAAAAACCAACAGTTGCTGAAATTTCTTTACAGGATTTTCTTCAATGTGAAGAAGAAGCCAGAACAGTGGGAGATTCAGATCCCAGCCAAACATATTTATGTATATTTCAAACTCCAAGACTTTTAACACTTCGAGTTCTTAGAATTTTGGGCGTTACAACTTGGTATCAGAGCATGGTTTACTTCCTATAGACTTGCATTAGACACCATATTTTAGGTGTATCGTGTCACTTATAAAGTTGATCAAATTTTTTTAAATGAGGATCTTGAGCACTGTGCCTGTCATAGCCTTGCCATCCAATTTTGAGGTAAAGAAGTTGATTTTGAGGTAAAGCAATTTTATAAATATGCTTGTATCCATGCAATGAGTATGAGAAATTTTACTCAAGATACAACATTTGAAATGTATGAATGAATATAAGTATATGTTGGAGTTTGAATACTCTTGTAGATAATCATTGTTTTATCAAGTAAGTTAAATTTCGAGGATGAAATTATTTTAAGTGGAGAGATTTGTAGAGACCGAGGAAAAAAAGATCTTGTATTTCATTTAAGAGAAATTTCTTGTAGAACTCGAAAATAATTTGAGTTATATTAAGTCGCTACAACCCTTCATAAGAGTTTAAATTAAAGTTTTGATCACTGTAGTAAATTTGCTCGTACTTGTCTTAAATTTTTTTTAAGGTGGCGCGTTTTTTGTAATGACCTGACTTCTCATTGGAGTTGCTATATCATATATACTTTTCGTTTTGGGAGAGTTTAGGCCCATCTTACCCCTCACGACTTTTTAACGCGTCTCCTAAAATTTGAACCCAAGACCTCCATCATACGGGAGACTTAAGTTGAATCCTAGTACCAATCGAGTCTGTTAAAATTATGAAATTTTAACAGATATCATAACATTCATATACATACAACATATAAAAATTTTAGGTCTCGACGGCAATGTTTGAAGCACGAAAATACTTTTCATCGAAGCTGGACAGTAAATTCGGAGCTGATTCGATGCAGTTTACCAAAATAGAAATAACCTTTTTCTACATAATATTTTAAGGTAATTCCAAAAGTCACTGTTCGAAGACTCATAGATCTTTCTAAACTCGCTGATTTCACTCAAAAAATGCACCGTAGCCCAAGTTATACTATTTTGAACTAGGTAGACATAATCTGAAAATTCAATCCAACAATAAATAAACTTTATGCAAAGCCATTCCAACATTTCTAAGTTATAGTCAGACATGAAATTTATATAAAACTAGTCAAAAATATAAAGTTAAACATTTTAAAAGTGTCGTTCGAGGATTCATAAAATATTTACACGAACGGAAATTTTACTAAAAGTTCAAATCATTTTAAATCGCCGAGCACTTGCCACCATACCAAACCACTGTCATGCCTTCATTTAATCTGTAAATTTTGTAGGAATGAGTATCACAAGTAATACTCAGTAGGAAACACTTAGTAAATAGATAAAAAAAAAATGTTTTATAGAATTGTAATATTTGGTTATTTGTGTCACCGTCAATCTCTAGTGAACGGTGATCAGTCAGTCCGCATGCTCTCGGGTTTTGATGACCCGTTTCATAATCTCTTTATCTCTTATTTGAACCACCCAACGGGTGCTTCCATCATAAGTAACATAATAACACGCAATGCAGTTTGAAAACAAATCATTTTACTTCACTTACAAAAGTGTTGTAAACAACCTTACCTTAAGCATTTGGAGTTTGAATACCCTTTATGCGATCAATTTGTAGTAAAATGCAGCGTACTCTTAGCCTTTGTTTCAGAAAATGTACAAATTCAAGGTGCCTTATGTCTATGAGAAAATGGGCGAAATGATTTTATGTATGAGTATTTTAGTTTGAGAGAGAAAACATGGCTTTAGGGATTGTAGACAATTGTTTCTTATCAAACACAAAATGCAAGTGGCCATTGGCAATAACATAGATGGGAGTAAAATAAGTATAAGTGGAATATTAATTGGTAGATTTATGGGGTAACGTCTGCGCTTTAACTTTTCAATTGGAATGGAAGTGAAACTGAAATGAATACAAAACATTTGCAATTAGTATGTTAATGATGTGTATAAGTGGTGAATTAACTAAGTGTTTAATTGGGGAAAATATGAATGTGCAGGCGACACTCTTGCAAATGAAACGGTAACTGTTTGTTTGTTTTTTTTTTAATTTTTTTTATTAACTTTTTAAAATGCTTAATTATTCGACCCAAATAAGATTTACGATAAATTCTATACAAATACATAAAACAAATATTTTATGCAAATGAGTGTTAAGCTTATTTTTAACTTTTGGACTTAAAATACGTCATCACAAACTTTTAAAAGAAATTCGACATCTTAAAAATTTTTAAGACAAGTGCTTTCAAATTTACTATCGTGGTCAAAACTTTAATTTAAACTCTTAGGAAGGGTCGTAGCGATTTAATATAACTCAAATCATTTTCGAGTTCTACAAGGAATTTCTTTTAAACGAAATACAAGATTTTTTTTTCCTCGGTCGCTACAAATCTTCTAGTGGACAATAGGGGCAGGCACGATCCGGGTTAGGTCCGATTGCAAAGAGAACCAAATCGAATTGAGCACCATTGGTATCTTAAACATGAAACCATATGTTCCATCTCTCATTGTTAAGAAAAATAAAAGGACGAAAAGAGGTATTATGATCTCTTACATTTCAATATGCATATTTAACACAATACACTCACTTAAAACAGAAAAACGAGAAGACAACCAAAAAGTACCAAAACATGCAATTCAGTGCCCAATTCACAAATTATCAATTCAAAACTTCATGTATATTAGTACTTTTATTGTTGAATATATTATGACATGATATTTTAGTTAGTTTTATTTTTTTATTTGGTGTATTTTTGTGCTATTTGCAACTATTGGATGATAACGGCACTCGAGCCGTTATCTGTAAGGTAGAACAGCACTGCAGCTATTATCTTCCATGTAAAATGAACTATTATATGTAATGTTCTATCCGTTATTGATAATGAATTGTGGTTACTTCGATAATTTAAATACGATATTCATTTTCATATTACTTTGATATATATTTGAGTAAATTTTGAGTAAACTATTTAACTTTTTAATTTTATTTGCAGCTATGAATTCTGTAGAAATGATATGGGTACATGTATACTATTTTATTGAGTTTAAGAAGATTGAAGAAAACAAATTGATATGAAATTATGTAGAGCATGGTGAAGAAAATGTGTGGATATTCTTAATGTTCCAACTAGTATTTCATATATAGAGTTGTACTACAAAGTGCAAGAACCAGTTAACGTGAATTTAAGGTCATATGAATTGAGATGATGTCTCTTAATCCTGGAATGATTGATTTTGCCATTGTTTTAGAATCGACAAAGCATAACGGCAGACACACTATTTATTTGTTATAATAAAATATCACTAGTGTTGTTTTGATTATCTTGCCAATGATGTTCAAAAATTAAATATTATTAATTTAATAGCAACTAATGACAAAATCTTTATGGTATCATTTATTCATACGTGTTTACACACATAACGGAACTTGTGCCATTTTAATCACCGTAACTATACTTGTGCCGTTTTGTTGTTTTTACATTGATTAAGTAATGAGCATCTCTCAAATATTGTAGATAGCATGTCCATCTTACAACTAAAATGAGTTCAAATTATTGATTATCGAGGTACAAATGAATCATAGTTGTTTATACTCGTGTTTATAGATAGAACGACACAAAGGTCGTTTCATTATCAATAACGATACTTGTGCTGTTATGTTGATTTCTCCAATATTTTGATTCTTTTCAACGTAACAACCTTAAGCATTGGATCCCCTAACTTAAAAAAGCCAAAAGGTTGATCTTGTGACAAAGAATGGTTGCATTGACATAGAATATATGATATTGAGTTGGTGGAATCACAAGTCATTGTATTGATTCATTACATAATATAACTAATGAGCACATCTCTCAATTTTTGTAAGCGACATGTCCATATTACAACTAAAAATGAGTTCAACTTATTGATATTCGGGGGCATGGATGGGTCGTGGCTATTTATACTCCTATTTATAGATAGAACGACACAAATATCCTTTAATGACATTTGTGTAGTCCTATTAATTTCTCCAACATTTTTTTTTCTTTAATGCAACAACCTAAACATTGGAACCCTTAACATAAAAAAAAAGTCAAAAGGGTTGATCACGTGACAAAAAATAGTTGAATTGGCATAGATTATATGATATCGAGTTGGTGAAATCACAAGTCATTCTATTGATTCATTAGAAAATATAACAAATGAGCACATCTTTCAGCATGTCCATATTACAACTAAAATGAGTTTAACTTATTAGTTTTCAGGGCATAGATGGGTCATGACTATTTATATTCGCATTTATAGGCAGAACAAAACAAGTATCATTTAACGGCACTTGTTTCGTTATGTTGATTTTTCCAATATTTTGCTTCTTTTTCAACGCAACAACATCAACCATTGGATCCCCTAATTTAAAAAATCAGATAGGTTGATCATATGACAAAGAACAGTTGAATTGACATAGATTGTATGATATCCAGTTGGTGAAATCACAAGTCATTTTATTGATTCATTAGAAAATATAATAAATGAACATATTTCTCAACTTTTGTAAATGACATGTCCAATTACAAGTTAGATGAGTTTAAATTATTATTTTTTTGGGGGCATGGAGGGGTCATGGATATTTATACCTGTATTTATTGACATAACGTAATAAGTGTCGTTTAGCAGCACTTATGTCGTTCTTTTGATTTCTCCAATACTTTGTTTCTTTTCCAGTGCAACGATCCCAAGCATTGAATCTCCTAACTTAAAAAAGCCAGAAAGGTTGATCATATGATAAAGAAAGGTTTAATTGACATAGATTGTATGTTATCGAGTTGGTGAAATCACAAGTCATTTTATTGATTCATTAGATAATATAACTATTGAACACCCCTCTCAACTTTTGTAAACATGTACAATTGCAACTGAAATGAGTTTAAATTATTGGTTTTTGGGGACATGGATGTATCGCGGCTATTTATACTCATATTTATAGACAATAAAAAGAACAAGTGTCATTTAATGACACTTGTGTCATTCTATTGATTTCTTCAATAATTTGCTTCTTCTTCAACGCAATGATCTCAAACATTGGATCCCTAACTTATAAATGTAAGAAATATTGATCACGTGACAAAGAACTGTTGATTTGACTTAAATTATGTCATATCAAGTTGGTGAAATCACAAATCATTGTATTGATTCGTTATAAAATATAACTAATGAGCTCATCTTTTAACTTTTGTAAACAACATGTCCATATTGAAACTAAAATGAGTCAAGTTATTGATTTTTAGGTCATGGATGAGTCGTGACTACTTATACTCGTGTTATAGATATAAGGGTACAATTGTCATTTTCTTCACAGTAACAGCACTCGTGCCATTCTCATGGACAAGTTTGTATTTTTGTAACGTCACCTATGCCATTCTCTTAGAACTTTTAATCTTAATAGCGACACTGATGTTGTTCTCAAGGGCCTTTTTATCTTAGTAATGACACAAGTGCCATCCTCACGGACAAGTATATTTATAAACATAACGACAGTTATACTTTTCTAATAGACATTCTCATATCAGTAACGGCACAAGTGCCGTAACGACAATTATACATTTCTAATAGAAGTTCTCAATTCATGAATAGCACAAGTGTAGTTCTCAATAACCCCTATTTACAAACATAATGATAGTTATACTGTTCTAATAGATGTTCTCATCTCATTAATAGCACAAGTGCGGTTCTCATTAACCCTTATTTACAAACATAATGACAGTTATACCGTTCAAATGTGCGTTCTCATCTGGTACTTGTGACGTTATGTAATTTTTTCCTATATTTTTTCAGTGAATTGACCTTAAGGAATGAACATTCTAATATATCCCAAACATAAAAGTTGACCAAATGATATATAACTATTGAAATGACATAAATTATATGTTATTTAATTGGTGAAAGCACAAATTATCCTACCAATTCATGTCGATTAAGAGCATATCTCTCAACTTTTGTGCATGTCACATCCATCTTAAAACGAAAATGATTTCAATGTATTGGTTCTTGAGCTCGGATAAGACATGTATGTTTATATTTGTGTTTACAAACATAATGACATAATGTCAGTTTTCTTCCCAGTAAAGACACTTGTGCCTTTCTATTATTTTCTCTTATATTTTGATTTGTTTTCAATGTAACGACCTCGAGCAACTAGCCCTAATGTTTGTAAGATATAAATGTTGACCATGTGATAAAGAACGATTAAAATGACATAGATTACAATTGACGACAATTGCGCCGTTCTCATGGATATTATCAACTCTGTAACAACACTTGTGTTGTTCTCATGGAAGCTTATAAGTCCTATAACAATACTTATTATGTTCTCACAGACACTTATTAATTCAGCAACGGCACTTGTTTCATTTATATAGACATTTATTAGTCCAACAATGACATTTGTGCCGTTTTAATGGAAGCTCAAAATTCATGTAATAACACTTGTGCCATTCTCATGGACATTTATAAGTCCAGTAATGACACTTGTGGGCATAATACCGCAAAGAGATACACCAATATTTAACCAAACGCAAACATGTAAAATAGAAAAAAGTCATCCCCTAGAATAAAGTCATCCTACCGATATTCGCATTTTCAAATGTAGCCTACAATTTTTTTGCATTGTCCAAAACATCAAAATTCTAGGATTCTAGTATAAAACTTGTGTACTCTGAAACAAAAAATTTCAAGGGGTATTGTAAAATAATAATCCAAAGTTCTAGTCACCCTAGAACCATATCCCCTGCCACTATAATTGTCATTATTTCCACCACCGTCACTGTACTAATTTCTTCTTTCCCCACTCTGATTATAAGAGTTATTTCTTCTAAAATCACGACCACCAAAACGCGCACCACCACGCCTATTTTTACCTCCATATGGAGCTCGACTTGCAAACTGAATCAACTAATGGGTACTTCTGATTGGTTTTCTAGGTTTTCCAATAGAGGGCCGCCATGTGTACATTATGGACGCCATTATGGCATTCATAATGTACACATATAATTTTTTTTTTTTTTTTATTTTCTTTAAAGAATATTAAATTTAAAAAATAAACAAGAAATGTGAACGGCTCGTGGGCTTTCTAGGCTTGGTTTAGCTGGGTCCATGCAACCCACAAGCTCAATGGGCTGCCTGAGTCCATTTTTTCTTCATTTGTGAAGCCAGGCTTGTGTTATGGTTCAAGCTAAGCTGGCTGGACCAGTTACCATCCCCTAGGAGCCAGTGGGAACTCAGCTCGACCCTTTTTAACCCGTAAGTAAACCCAAGAATCTTTGATTTCAAGGTCGAAGAGGACGAGGTCAAGACAATCATTATCATCCCCACATTTCGAGGATTTTTAGGAGACGTGATGGGACATGGATTAAAAAACTCTCATCTACCATTCAATTTAATTATTTATTTTATATTTAAATTTTAAATATAATTTAAATTATCAAACATAAAAATATATTAAAATAATTAGATTGGGGGTGCACGGGGATATCAATGGGACGGGTTCGGGTAGGTCCCTTTAATAATACATATATTTTTTGTTTCTTATCTTTGAAATTTAACTTTTAAATTAATAATAAATGGGGCGGGACCCGGGGTGGGTATCCCAGAGTCGGGTCAAGGATTATAGCTTCACCTCATCCCGTCAACCGGATGGTGAGGATTTCCACCTTGTTTGGATAGGGCTCGTGTGTCTCGAGTTGAGAGGAGATTTTGCCATTCCTACGAGCAGAGACCATATAAATTGTTACTGCCTTGTTTACTATTTGAACCTGAGCAACGTAGAATGAGGAATTTCGCCATCCTATCCTATGTTTATGTTTAGTCATACAAAATGTGTAAATTCTTTTCATTAGGGTTGTAATCCATTCCATTTCCTTCATTTTCATTCTATCATTAATCATTATATACCAACATGATTTACTAATTTAAATATAGTAAAACACTAAAATGAACGTTTATCCAATCTTTTTAAGATTTTCTGTACATGCAAACTCTCTTTCTCATACTTGGTATGTCTGTCTATTTACATTTCTTTGATCTGGGTTCATTATTTTGCCCATTGTACAGTCATTATTTGGTAAGATCTTTGATTTTTATTTTCATTATAATGTCTCATTTCACTCTACTTAATAGTCTCTCCTGCTTATATAATATGTAGCGTGAAGGGTAGAGAATGAATTTTTCTTGGTTCTTGGGTTCCCACAAACCAAAGGACATTACTGATGCTGAAATCTCAAGATGGGTCATGTACCAAAAGGAAAAATAAAAAGAAAATATGGGTTTTGGTCTCCAGCATGCCGCAGTTTTAACCTCAAGAATGTGAGTTCTACTTTTGGCGACTGTTCTTGAATCACTCCCCTTTCTACCGAATAATGTGCAACTTTTGCATTACAAGTTCTGCAACTCTTACAATCTGGCAAGTATGGCTCATGGTACTTTTTGCTTGTTCGGCATGTTCAGTACTTGACAGTATTAAAAAAGAAACTGAAATGTTGTCTAATGTACAGTCGATCATTTTCCACGAACATATGGAAAAATGTATGAATTCTGTGCACTTGTTTTTTTGACCTGCGGTGTAGACTGAAAAGCAAGTACGAGGCATTGGATAATAATGGTGGAACAGGGAATGGCAGCGGGAAGTTATCATCCATATCCACCTCCTCTTGCATCATATCAAGAGATTGTCAGCTCCGGTGTACTGTTTATCGAAACTCTGAAGACACTTCATGTTGCCATGGGAACCAAATTCATGTAAGCTACTTTATCAAGCAATTTTATTTTTCATACACTGAAATGATTCTGTTTGTGTTCTGTAAATCTTGTACTTTCTTCATTTCTACTATAATGTATATTGGTTCAAAAACTTAATAGGTATGATGCGAACCCGGGGAGGGGAATCACGTGGAACTCGCGCAACTAGTTCGAAAATGCCGGGAAAACCCAAATTCAGGTTTTAGACGGTAGGATCTTGATGTTGACCTATGGTTGATTATAACTCTAATATTTTGATTATAACAAATAAGCCATTTTATTTACTAACATTTGATTTTGAGTGATTTAGTCTTCAATGCATTCAAGCGTAAATCAATCAAAAAGACCAAAATCAAAACTATCAAATCGGGTTCATGAAGAAGATTCAAGCCAAATCATTCAAAACGAGAGCTTTGTAGATAAACGTCAAGAAGATCAAGATTAAAGAGTTGAATAGCCAAACATGAAAGAAACTTCGAAGGAAGATCAAAGATTAGGCTTTCTAGATCATATGTAAATGTATAACACTTTGATCTTTAATAATGAATGATATTAGTTCAAAAATCATGTTGTGCACGAAAAGTTATTTTCATTATCACTTGCATAAATGTTTTGATCAAAAGTGAAATTGATTTCCAAAATGATGTTTAAACTTATATCATATTTTTAACATCATTCAAAACATTTTTTCCAACAGCTATATTGACACTTTCGGTTAATCGAAATTGGTCAACCGAAAGTTCCTGCAGCATCCTCTTTTGCTTTATAAATATCCATCTTCTTTCCATTCAATCCAAAAACTTTATAAGAGCAATTAAGAGAGTATCTTTATTGAAAATCATTGAGCTTACTTGATTTTAAATTCTATTTCATTTATTATAAAGAATTTCTTGATTGATCAAACTAATTTTCATCTATCTTATCAAGAATTCTTTTTNTACAAGAGCAATTAAGAGAGTATATTTATTGAAAATCATTGAGATTACTTGATTTTAAATTCTATTTTCTTTATTATAAAGAATTTCTTGATTGATCAAACTAATTTTCATCTATCTTATCAAGAATTCTTTTTGCAAAGAAACTTTCTCAATATCATCTATTCTTCATTATTGATAAAAGTTTTCTTTGCCAACACTTATATTGAAGTGTAAATCACTCTTCATACATAACTTGTATTATTTGTTAAGAGAGATCATTAGTTGAAAATTTTGATACAAACGTACAAACTATTTCATTATCCATCATTTATCAAAGTTTACAACATAAATATTTGAGATTTACTATTTGCTATCTATTGAAGTGTTATCCTAACTCTCT
>CAIGRN010104288.1:0-16673 GCA_903798345.1 Fraxinus anomala | reverse complement strand
AAATTCCAACAATTTTAAGTGACTAATAGCAACATCACTAAACATGTACTCACTTTGAATTATTTTGCTTACTCTATATATTTCAAAGTGAGTACATGTTTATTGATGTTGCTATTAGTCACTTAAAATTGTTGGAATTTTTGGGATATTTATAAGTGTGAATTGGAATAGTCTCCAAATTTATCCAACAAAAAATACTTATTTTATATTTTGAAACATATAAAGAAATTGATTTGAATCTGACAAGATTACTGGTTGGAAGTTGAACTTACATTTCATAAATAGCTTATTATTCATAAAAAGATTTCAATAAAAGATTGAATGGATTTTCCGTGGCGTCTACTATAAAAGTTCTAAAACAAATGAATTATAATTGTATAATTGTTGATTATCTATCAAAAATTGTAGAAGAGTAAACTTAATTTAAACATTAGAAAGTTTAGATTATTATTTTTTGTAACTTTTTATATTTTGATTCAATAAAAAGTAATTATTTTGTTTTTATTAAAAACAAATTAAAATATTTATATGGCTTCATATATGAAGTTGGCATAAGGCTTTAGAAATCACAATATCAGCCATTTTATAGCTCACTAAGTTCAAACAAGTCATAATTTTGCGGGAATGTGTTAAATATTGAAAATCATTCTAAAATAATATGAAAATATTAATCAACATATAAAGATTTGTACTATTTTTAACAAGGTTGACCTTATAAGAGGAAACTCTCAAATTTCAGTTGTAGATTTCAAACCTTAGTTGAACGACAAAGATTGAAATTTTGCATCTAAATTTTTTAAGAATCATACATCTTGCAATGAAGTTCCTTTTGACAATCGACAGAACTTCAAAAATATTCTCCAAACGTGTAACTCATTTCTCAACAAGCAACGAATTCATGTCCAACTCTAATATCAAATTTTAGAACTCAAGTTTTTTATTAAAATATTACTTAATTCTAAAGTTCTCACCTACCCTATAGTTTACAAAAAAATTCTAACTAATTCGTTAACTACGAAATCTCAATTTTTTTTTTTTAGCAAAAATATATGATAGTAAAAATAAAGACAAATAAAGAACACATAATCTAACATGGTAAACCTAAAGGAAACATTCATGGCACAATCTCTATAAAAAAATGATACAAACATCTCAAATATTTGAAATTGTACTATGAAATCAAAATAAAAATAAACTCATAAGCAAAATTCGTTCATTTCTTGTCCTTTTGAATTGTGTAGGAATGGAAGCAAGCACATGGTCTATAGATCTTTCACTACTCCTACGCTGTACAGGTTACTTTACAAATCAGAATAAAAATCTCATCCTTATCTTCGCGCGGAGATGCAATCTCTATACGTGGATATCAAGTACCAAAAACGAAGTCTTCAAAAAATTGAAGATTTAAGATTGCCAAGACCACAAGCATTGAACAATCTCTAGCACCCGTCCCTTCTACTTCTATGAAAAACGTGGGGTTGTATTTTTTTTCTTCAAAACATTTACATTTTCTTGGAGTCCTCTCTTAATTAAAGAAAATGACTCCTAAGAAAAAAAGATTCCAACCTGAAATATCCTGTAGGAAAGTTGGAAATATGTTTTGATCTTATCAAATTATAACTGACAAGGAACCATGTAAAGTCAAATAAGTCTTATATTTCGGTTCAGTTTTTGATGACTTAGAGTATGTGCCTTTTGTTTAAACTTCTTCTTGAGCCTCGGTTTTGAGGTGTAACAATAGTTCACCAAGTTTATATATGATTATCTATGTCATGCATTGACTTTTTATTTTGAGAAGTAAATTTTAGAAAAAATATGGTTAAAAAGAAGAGAGAGAAAAATGTATTATAAATTTAATGGGGGTCAAACGGGAACTTATAATGACATTTGTGTCGTTCCGAAAAAATAATATGATATAAAAGTTGTTGGTCTGCAATGAAAAAAAAACACATAACGTAAAGTGACTTCAGTGACGTTTCATTAACACAAAAGTAATAACATTAAAAAGAAGAAAAAGAAAAAAGCAACATGATGGTTTTAGGGTCGTTCCAATGCTACACAATTATTAGTACAATAACTACAAAATGTAATAAATCATTTGGTGCTTTCAATAAGTACAAAATAATAAAGCTATATCATTTGAACAAGAGCACACATCTCCATTTTGTATAGCATTATATTAACCTTTAACGCTTCTTTGACTTTATCATACAAGTCCATATGAGAAATTATTTTCGAAATAAGATTACGCATTATTTTCCATTTGTCATTCTCTGCATATTTTCATTTTCAAGCACCTCCAACTGACTACTCATATTCAACTAGATAACAAATTGAATCCATAACATATCCATCGTGTCTATAACTGCAATTCAACAAAATTTTTTTTTTAATTTCATTAAATGTCAAATTTCGTACAGTATTGATAACGAGATGTATGTTGTTATGGGTTTTAGAAAACGATATATAAATCGTTCGGGATAGCAAAAAATGAATGTTTGTTTCACAGTAGTGAAATAGCCAAACATGTATTTACCAACATATATTTCACTTCAAAAATAAGAAATAATAAAAATAGATTGAAAATCAACCCATATCAAAATTCTAATTCAATAATAAAATGAATTCAAAGCCATTATTGGTAAATGGACACCATAAATACAAATCACAACAATATGAAAAAATGATTCGAAAAAAACTAAAAAAGAAAGTAGCCCAAATATTGAAATGTAACATTACCTTCTCTTCTCCAAATGTCCAACAAGAATATTGTAAGCTTTGATTACTCGTTTCAATCAAATGAGTGTTCAAAGGAATGACAATAGTAGATTTTAGGGTTTTATGAAGGAGTAAAGATGATGATAAGAAAATGAAAATAATTGCACAGTGATGTTGACCCGACTGTGGAAGAAGGGAAGCCAAAATTGAATTAGTGCTAAATGTAAATTGAAAGGGAAATTAGGACAATATGTCTTTTTACATACAAGGTCATTTTAGTAATTTACAAATTGTATTTTTCTTTTCTTTGTATCTTTAAGCTAACTAACTAAAAAAGATAGTTCTTAGGTTTTATAAATAAGTTTTTGCTTTGATTAGGCCTTTTAAATCAAACCCCCTTTTAAAACCCATCGAAGGCATGTCCTTTGCTTGACTTGGTGGTTCCGCCTGTTATTACACTTTTATGGAAAGCCTTTAATTTTTGTAGAAGCCTTAATTTAGATATTGAGTTGCTCTGAAGAAACTGAAATGATACTTAGGTTTGGGTGAAATTTGATGCAGAGACGAGGTTCTGAAGTGTTCTGAAGTGCTGAAACTTGAAGTTTATGATGAAGTAAAGATGCAGCGTTTTTTAGGGTCATCTTCAGAGGTTTGAATGTAAGCTCCTTTTTTTACGGTCCCTTTAGAAGCGCTCACATTTCCTTGCAAGGTGGATGATTCATACATACCGAGGCTTCACCCATGGTGTTCATCTTCATCCATAGGAGGCATATGATGTCAACTTTGGAGAATTTGGAGATGATCCCTTTTTGGGATCTACCTCTTCTCCGAGACGTTCATACTTTTCTACATGGTGGATGGTTTATCCATATAGAGGCTCCCATGATGATCAGCTTAATCCATGGAAGGCTTATGATATCGACCTTAAAGAATTTGGATGTGGTCCCTTTTGGGATCCACATCTCCGATGCACTCATGCTTCCTTAAATGGTAGATGATTCATCCATGTAGAGGCTTCTCCCATGGTGTTCAACTTCATCCATGGGATGCATATGTTGGCAACCTTGGAGAATATGGAGGTGAGCCTTTTTAGGATCCACCTCTTCTCCGAGACGCTCATCCTTTGCTACATGATGGATAGTTCATCCATGGGGGTTTCATCTTTATAGGTATTTGAGGCGAGCTTCCATTGGAGTGCTTCTCACCTCTCTTTCCGAAGTGGATTACTTTTTTACATAGGGGTGGCTTATCCATGTCAAGGGTTTCCCCAGGTTGATTATTCATCCATGGGGGTTGACACATAGGCGAAGATGAGATCTTACATGCTGAATATGTGGAAGGTCATGCTTGTACATAAGCAAAATATGAAAATTGCCCTCAAGTCCTTCAGTAATTTCACATCTGGGTCCCTCAACATTTGATTTCGTACATTTTGATCCTCAAATTTTGAATTTTATTTCAATCATACCCTTGATAAATTGCATTCAAAGTCCTTTTAACTTTCAAAACATCTACACTTCAATCCTAAAGCTCGCATTTTTGTACGTTGTTCCCTTCAATTTGAAAATTTTTACTTATCACTTGACGAAGGCGCTACATAGGCAATGCTGAAGCCTCTACGCTTACATAGAGCTTCAGCTGAAGCGGTTGATCACTTTTCTATTGTTGTTTTGCAGCAGGTGGTGCCTCACTTTAGCCATAAGGCTTCTACTTACACATAGCGCTTTGGGTGAGGCGTCGATTTGTCATCTTTAACTATGACTTCGGTTCAATTTTTATAAAACGGAGTATAGGCCATTTGTTTGGGCTTCTTCTTGAGCCTCGGTTTGAGGCGTAACAAAAATATCAAAATGATAAGGAAACAACCATTATTTTGAAGTATGAAATTCTAGAAAATCTAAAAACTTCGAGTTCACGGATAAGTTTCAACTACAAACTCACCGAGTTACCAGTTCACTTGTTAGAAAAATATCCAGTCCATTATTCTAAATAAAGTTGATTTTATTTCTTCTTACACAAGAAAACTTTCTTAGTTTTGTTCCTAATAAATACGTAAGAAACTCAATGAAAGAATCATGGCGTGTCTGGGACGGGTCGGCCATTTCCACCCCCGTCTCATCGAGTATCTTTGTCAACTTGTATCATCCTCATACCCGATTAAAGCGAAACGAAGAGAGTTCGGGACAGGATAGGAACGGAGCAGGGTAGGTCACCTGCTCTATTTATCGCCCCGTTTATTTTTGTTTTGTTTTTTATTTTATTTATTTATTTTATGTTATTAGTTAGTAAATATTATTACTTATTTTTCAATTTGTTAAGAAAAACTCATATTTTTCTTTAAAAATGATAATAAATCTTTTATTTTTATTTGATAAAAAACTTAAATTTGAAATTAACTTTAAATAGGTTGGGTAGCGAGGCAGAGACTATTTTTCTTGTACCCAATTCGGGACAATAACCTTCATCCCGTTTACCTAGTTATGCGGGTTCTCCCCTCACCCCAACCCCCCAATTCGAACTGACCACGTGGATATCAAGTTGAACAAGTTTTTTTACCATCCCTATAAAAGATATTATTACTTACCATAAGCACAATAATAAGAATATAAAATAATATCTTACAATGTCTTTACTAGAAAGAAATAGGGAAATAAACAACATCAAATAATATCTCACCATGTCTTTACTATAAAGAAATAAGGAGTCATTATTTTTTCATCAAGCATGGGAATATTTTGTTGTGATACAATTAAAATAATGAGTACTTTTAAAAATATAATTATATTATATTTTAAATCTTATATAAATTTATTTAAATAGACATATACAAAATTGAATAAAAACATATCACTCTAAATTCATCCACTATATTTATTTTCATTAAATTCTCTTGGATCTTTTCATATTATTTTAGAATTTGTATTTAATTAAAACTCTAATAGTTATAAAGTATCATCTTTGTTGTACATAGGAAGTTTATTAGTAAATGACAATTGTACCTTTGTAGCCCTAGAAATTATCATCAATCAATAATCCTTCTTTATAAATAGTGGCTTTTTTTCTCAATAAAATACAAACAAGTCTATTAACTTTTATTCTCTCTTCTCATTTTTCTCTTTTTATAATACGTTATCATCACAAGTCTCTCAAAATCAAAGTGAATTAGTTAGAAGTTACTCAAACAGTAAGCATCAAAAAGCTCAAGATAAATTGTCAAAATATCTATTTAGTTGATAGTATCAGAGGTTATTTACTATTTAATTTGATTATTAGTTTCCATGTATAACCCGCATAGAATCAGGGATTTCATTGAAGGTGTAATTTCAATTTTTGGCGCGTCTATGTTGGGTTTTAATGGTACATTTGTGAGTTTGATCGAAGTTTCCTCTTCTCCCGTCATCTACATCGCTTCTGTGAGTTTGGTCGAAATTCCATCTTCTACCCTTGTATGCGTTGCCTCTGTGAGTGCACGTTATTTTTTTAGGGCAAATTGTTATGCTTGAATCTGTTGGGCCATTGGTCTGGGCTGTTGCTGATTTTATTTGGAAACTATTTGTATCTTTGTTGGGCTAATTTATTGTGCTTGAGCAGAATTTAGTTGGTGGATTGTGATTAATTTATTTTGGTGGGACTATATATTGTTTCATATTATCAATTGAGAAAATTGGCTCCATTTGTATTCATTTGAATGGGAAGAACTACTCATCATGGGCATTTCATTTTCAGTTATTGATTGAAGGAAAAGGAGATTTGTGGGGACATATTGATGGAATTATTCCACCTTCTAATCAAGAGAGGGAAAAATAGAAGTATCTTGCCTAGAAAACCAAGGATTCTAGAGTTATTGCTTGGATTATCGGTACTGTTGAGGCTCATATTGTTCTTAATCTCACGCCCTATAAGGCAGCTCGTTCTATGTGGGAATACTTGAAGAAAGTCTATATCCTTAAAGTAACAATGCTCGGCCACTCCAGTTGGAGTTTAAATTGGCAAATTTTTCTTAGGACTCTCGCTCTATTGAAGAATATTATTCTGGATTTTCTAACATTTGGTCTAAGTACACAGATATCTTCTATACTTCGATTTCACTAGATAGTTTGGAAGCTGTACAAGTTGTACATTAAGAGGGATCAATTTCTTATGAAATTGAGAACTGAATTTGAATCTGTTAGGTCCAGCCTTATGAATCCCGAGTCTATTCCAACACTAGATAGTTGTTTGGGTGAATTATTAAGGGAAGAACAACATTTTATAACTCGTAACTCTTTAGAAGAACATCAAAATTACATAGCACCGGTTCCTGTTGCATATGTGGCTCAAGAAAAATTCAAACATCGGGATATGTCTAGTGTGCAGTGTTACAGCTGTAAAGGGTTTGGTCACATGGCTCTTCAGTGTCTTAAAAAAGTTTGTAATTTTTGCAAGAAACATGTCCATGTCATTAAAGAGTGTCTTACTCGTCCTCCACGTAAGATTGGAGCAAGTTATATTGTTGCTGCCACTTTAACCTCTAGTTTTGCTCCGCCATCTACTCCTACTCGAGTTCCAGCTTCTCCTAGTTCCTCTTAAACTCATATCACTCCTGATATGATTCAACAAATGGTTGTCTCTGTTTTGTCTGCCTTAGGTATCTTAGTTAATCCACCAACTGCTCGTTTTTCTTGGTTATTAGACTCAAGTACTTCTAATCATATGACTCGTGATCCTATGTTACTTAGTAACCTTAGACCATAGAATGGACCTCTCAAAATACACACTATTGATGGTAACACACTTCCTATCTTAGTTGTGGGTGATATATCACCAGATTTGACTAATGTTTTAGTCTCTCCTAATTTATCCACTAATCTTATATCTGTCGGGCAACTAGTTGATAACAATTGTACTGTATCTCTTTCTTCTTCTAATTTTCATGTGCAGGATCAGATGTTCGCGAGGACGTTCATTAGGGGGCCTCTCTTTCGTGTTTCACCGAAGCCTGTTTCGTCTTTTCCTATTTTTTGTAATTCTGCTAATTTAGATATCTTTGATTGGCATAAGAAATTGGAACATCCAAATTCTAATGTGTTACAACATTTGTTAAACTCTAGTTTACTTGGTAATAAGAATTCTGCTTCAATTTCATGTGTCTCTCTTGATTGTGCTTTATGTAAACTTGCTAAAAGTAAGGTTTTGTCGTTCCCATCACACGATTCTCATGCTTTGCATATTTTCGATATTGTTCATAATGATGTATGGGGTATTGCACATGTGGTGTCTCAAGCTCATTATAAATATTTTGTTACTTTTATCGATGTTTTTTAGTCCGTTCACATGGATTTATTTTCTTCATACAAAGAGTGAGGTTTTTTCTGTCTTTCAATCTTTCCTTGCTCTTATTGACAATCAATTTTCTTCCTCAATCAAAATCTTAAGATATGATTCTGGAGGTGAATATATGTCTAATGTATTTTAATCGTTTTTGCAAACCAAAGATATTATTTTCTCAGCGATCTTGTCCTTCTACTCCTCAACAAAATGGGATAGCAGATTGCAAAAATCGTCACTTTCTTAATATGGTTCTAGATCTTCTAATTGAATCTTCTGGTCCATCTCATTTTTGGTGTAAATCATTATCTACCGCTGTGCATCTCATAAATCGGTTACCATACCACCCTTAATAATGTTTCTCCATTTTATAATCTTTTTGGTCATCATCCCACATATTTTCATCTACACCCCTTTGGCACTACGTGTTTTGTTCACTTACAACCTCATGAAAGAACAAAACTCACCCTCAATCTATCAAGTGTACATTTCTAGGATATGGTGGAATTCAAAAGGAATATATCTGTATGACCCTATACCACAATGAATTCGAATTTCTCGTAATGTTATTTTTTTTTAAAACAATCCTTCTTCACTTCAGAAGTAGTGGTTTCCCCCGTGTTCTCTAGCTTACCTAATTTTCCTATAGAATCCTCACGTTACAAGCCAGGTTATGTTTACACTCGTAGGGATGTTGCACCCGCCACTGGTCCCGAGCTTCTTTCTCAGACGACAACCCTCCCAAGCCTCTCTGATCCACCACCTGTGACATCAGATCCTTCACCAGATGATATGCCGTCCCTATCTCTCTTCATTGTACTTCTCGTATTCCTCGACCGTTAGATAAGTATGATTTTTCCTTCCATAGTTCCTCGACTGGTTGCTTTAGGTAACTGCTAAGAGTATGTAATAGACTATGATGAGACTTTTGCTTCTGTAGTTAAAATGATCACTGTACGCCTTCTGTTATCCCTTGCCGCTTTCCAGACATGGTCTTTACATTAAATGGATGTAAAGAACGCATTCTTACACGAAGACTTCAAGAAAGATATTTATATAAACTTCCATATGGTATGCCCCTTCCCTTAGCAGATTCTGTTTGTAAAATAAAACGCTCTTTGTATGGTCTTAAACAGGCTCCTAGAGCATGGTTTGACAAATTTTGCATAACCCTTTTGGATTTTTTCTTTACTTAGAGTCAGTATGACGCATTACTATTTATCCACAAGAGTACATATTGGATCTTTTTTGTTGGTATATGTGGATGATATTATTATTTTTGGATCTGATCACATCCTTATTCAGAAACTTTAGCAGCATCTTCACTCGGTTTTCATATGAAAGATCTGGGTCATCTCACTTATTTTCTTAGATTAGAGGTTCATACAGCACTGCATGGTATCTTCTTGAATCAACATAAAGTATATTCAAAACTTGATTAGATTGGCTATTTATCTAAAGCCTCTTCCGTTCATACTCCGTTGGAGATAAACGTTAAATAACGTACAAACGAAGGAGGTATTCTTTCGAACCCTACTCTATATCGAAAGTTGGTGGAAATATTTATTTTTTTCACTATCACACGTCCTGATATTTCCTTCGCCGTTCATATCTTCAGCAAATTTATGAATGCTCGTAGTCATCTACATTTGGGAGCAGTTCGTCGTATTATTCAGTACCTTATTAAGACTCCTCATTGTATTCTATTCTTCCCTAGAGGGATATCTCTTGAGCTCACCGCTTATGTGATGTTGATTGGGCTAGTTGCCCTGATTCTCGTCGATCTACTACTAGATGGTGTATCTTTCTAGGTCATGCTCTCATTTCTTAGAAATGTAAGAAGCAGGATTGTGTTTCCAAGTCCTCCACCGATGCTAAATATCATGCTATGTCAGCTACATGTTCTGAGATTCTACGGTTGCAGGGTTTTCTTGTAGAACTTGGTATATCTCAATCACAGCCTACATCACTTCATGGTGACAATACTAGTGCTATTTAGATTGCGGCTAATCATGTGTAATATGAATGCACCAAACATATTGAAGTGGAATGTCTTTACATCAAGGATGCCTATGATTCTAATGTCATTGTTCTTCCCCATGTTTCCACTACTCAACAGGTCGTAGGTATCTTTACCAAATCCTTGACTCATCATCGTCATAACTTTCTCGTTAGTAAATTAATGTTTCTGGACTCACCAGCATCAATTTGAGGGGGGTACCAGAAGTTATTTACTATTTAATTTGTTTATTAGTTTCCATTTATACCCCACATAGAATTAAGGATTTCATTGATTGTATAGTATAAAATCTTTCCTTGTATATCTTTGTAATATTCTATACATTTAAGGCAATACATACTGGAAAATTATTTAGCAAAAAACGTGACCTATAGTACAACTACGCATACTATTCTTCAGGACAAGAAATATTTTTTGAACTTAATATTAATAGAAAATAATGTTAATACGATAGCAAGTGCATTGAATATCGTTGAAAGATCTGGAAGAACTTGTATTATTTTATCAAATAATACAAAATTATATATTGATGATACAGTTTATACTCTGGCAAATTTAGAAAACAATTGCTTAGTTTTAAAGAGATCTGATGTAATGGATATCACATTGAGAAGATGCAAGAAAATCATATTGAATATTTTTACATAACTTCTTTTATATCTAGCCAGAAGCAGATAAAAGAAAAACTCTATGTACTATCATATGATATTTATTATACATTTATAAAAATAGTTGAATCAAATATTGTCAAGAACAAGAAATTCGTTGACCTAAAAATTTTTATACTTTGACATGATCAACTTGAACATCCAAGAGTTATAATAATATGTTGAATAATAAATAACTCAAATGGACATACTTTAAAGAACTAGAAAATTCTTTTGCCTCGTGATTATCCATGTGTAACTTGTTTGTAAGGCAGATTAGTCATTAGACATTCGACTACAATTGTCAATATTAAATTTCCAATTTTCTTGAAAAGTATTCATGAAAATATATGTGGGACAATACATCCACATTGTGGACCATTTCGTTATTTTATGTTATTAATCTATTATTCAACTAGATGGTCACATGTCTAGCTACTTTTCACTAGGAATATAGCTTTTACTAAACTATTTGCTTAAACCATAAAATTATGAGCTCAATTTTCTTATTACTCAATTAAGACAATTTGTCTTGATAATGTTGGTGAGTTTAGATTACAAGCATTCGATTATCATTATATGTCAATTGTGATTGTTGTTGAACATTCAGTTGCAAATGTTCATACACAAAATAGTTTAGCGAAGTCGTTTATTAAACATCTACAACTTATTGTCAGACTACTACTTATGAAAACAAAACTTCCAACTTCTGTTTGGGATCATGTCATATTACATACTGCATCATTGGTTCGTATAAGATCAACTGTTTATTATTAATATTCACATTTGCAACTTGCATTGGTCATAAACCTAATATTTCTCACTTATGAGTTTTCAGTTGTACTGTCCAAATCCCTATTTCACCCTCCACAACGTACTAAAATGGGTCCCTAACAAAGACTTTGAATTTATGTTGGTTTTGATTCACCATTTATTATTAAGTATCTTGAACCTTTAACGGGTCATTTATTTATTACATGTTTTGCAGATTTTCATTTTGATTAAACGACTTTTTCAACTTTACGAGGGATAAAACTATATCCCGAAAAATAAGGTAAATTTTTTTTGAATAAAATAACTCTATCCCAATTTGATCCCCACAACAATCAATGTGAGCAAGATATTGAAAAAGTCATTCATTTGCAAAGAGTTACAAATCAATTACCTAATATATCTGTTGACACAAGAAAAGTGACAAAGACAAATACACTAGCAGAAAATATTCTAGCAAAAATTGATATCTATAGAGGACAATCTATTAAAGCAAATGAAACTCAAATATGCCAAAAGTATAGTTGATCAGTTGGTTCAAAAGACTCTATCTCGGGAAAGAAAAGTACAAAAGAAAAATCAAACAAAAACTTCGGAAAAAGTAACATAAAAAAGATTGGTCAATCAAATAATAAAAATATGGTTCCTGAAAAATCACAAATGTTCGAAAATAATGAGATTTCAATAAATTATATGTTATTTCATAAATTATGGGAATGAAATAATGTTGTTATAGACAATAATTTTACATTTGACGTAGCTCTTGATATTATGCAAAATGAGGATCCTAAACCGATTTGTTAAATACTGTCAACATAAAAATAATTGGCCAAAATAGAATGAGCCATACAGACGAAATTGAATTCCTTAGAAAAATGAAAAGTGTTTGAACTTGTAGTTCAAACACTTGAAAACGTAATCCCTATATGATACAAGAGGGTTTTTGTACGGAATAGAAATGAAAATAATGAAATTAAAAGATACAAAACCCGAAACGTAGCTTAAGGTTTTTCACAAAGACTTGGAATTCATTATGAGGAAATATATTCTCCCGCAATAGATACTATAACTTTCAGATTCTTAATTAATTTGATAGTGTTACAAAAGCTCGACATGCGCTCTATGGAAGTAGTAACTACCTATTTGTATGGTTCGCTTGATAGTGACATATATAGAAGTCATCGAAGGACTTAAAGTGCCAGAATAAATTATACATGTGCGAGAACTATGTTCTTAATTAAATTGTAAAGATTATGGATTGAAATATTCGGATGCATGTAGTATAATCGTCTCAGTGAATATTTATTGCATGATGGTTATAAAAATGACGATGTGTGTCCATGTGTTTTCATAAAAAAAAATTATTGAATTTGCAATTATAGCAATTTATGTTGACGGTTTAAATTTAATTGAAACTTTTGAAGAGCTGAGCAAAATTGCAGATTTTTTCAGTAATCAATATCAGTGGAATAGCTGTACTATTTTTCCCTCACTTAGGTTTTATTCCACTGATTTTCCTAGCAATGTTTTAATAAGGCAACATTTATTTTTAATACTCCAAAATAATTGTACTTTCATTCGTTGGATATTTTTGTCTCATTAGGTTTTATCAAATAAGATTTTAGCGTGATAGATATTTTATCAAATGTTATACTTGTCCATTTTTATTGATGAGTAAATGAGAGAGAATGGATAGATGAGAGGGAAAAAGAAAGTGAATTACCTAAAAAATAAAAATTATTCGTCTTTAAAGAAAATATTTTCCATAAAAAAAAAATTTGCCAATCAAACACTCTCTTTAAGAGGCTGATTTGGAGCGACGATGAAAAGGGATGGCCATAACCTTAACCTGTCCAAGTTGAGAAAGATGTTTGGAATCGTTGGCAGGTGTGTCATGAAGATATTATTTTATCTTAAATCGAAAACACATCTAAAAAAAACTATGTCACAAATTAATTATTGAATTGTGAGAATGTTGATGTTATATGTAATATGAATGAATATAGTGTTTTTTCAAAATTTTGAAATTGTCTTAGGAATAGATTTTGAGTGGGATGAATATATTAAATTTGTGTGGATCTATAGTGATGAATGAATTTAATAATGACAATATTGGAATGTGACATATATATATAGTGTGATAAATGTATAATAATTATGAATGTAAATATCGGCTCCCTTAAAATAATATTTGTTATCCCATTAATCAATTATGGAGTATAGGTGATAATATGGAAAGTTATGAAGACAAAAAAAATTCACCTATGGGTCCTAACCAATGCATGAATCATCTGACTCAACATGAACTAATCAAATCATAATCCTATGAAATCTTTTTAAATTGGTAAGGAAAGTCCAATAAGTCTTGGATTCCTTAAAGTTTTCCCTGCTAAAACCATCATGATGATAAGGAAACACCATAGTGTCGAATTCTGAAATTCCAGAAAATTTAGAAATTTCTAATTCATTGGTGAGTCAAAACATACAAACTCATTGTGTTACGAGTTCACTGGTTCGAAAATCATCTAGTCCCCTAATCTATGTAGAGTCGATTTTCATTTTTCTTGAATAACAAAAAATTCTTCAATTTGCTTCCTAATAAATGTACAAGAATCTCAAGGAAAGACATTAGTACTTTCTATAATCACAATAATAAGAGTATTAAATAATATCTCTCAATATCTTTCTTTACTATAAAGAAATAAGAAAATAAAAAATATCAAATAATATGTTACCATATCTTTACTATAAAGAAATAAGGAAAGTCTTTACTTTCTCTTCAAGTATGAGAAGATTTAGTTATAATGCAATTAAAAAAATATTTTTATTTCATGAGTCAATTATACAGTATATGTGATAATATGGAAAACTATGAAGAAAAAATATATACCTAATAGATATAGTAATTAAGTTTGTGAGTCATATGAATTCTAACCAATGACACAACCATTTGGCTAAGCACAAATTCACTAAGTTAACCAATACAATATAATATATTTCTTTAAGATTCTCCAAATTACTTAATTACACAAAATTTGAATTTTTGAATTAATAAAGCCAAAAAATGATAAAAATTATTTTCAAACATATATTTTACCAACATACATGATGTTGTCTCCTCACATAGTTTGCATACTAATTGAACTGTCAGTGGCTTATCCAGGAATTTTGTTCAGCTAAGGCAGTTGATGGTCGTCAACCGTCAACTGTCAACCGTCAATGATCGCAATAACAAGATCGTTTAGGAAATACGAGATAGAAGGAGAGAGGGTTAACTACAAGAAGAATAATATAACAAATTATCACCCGAATCACAATACTAAATCTATAAATCACACATCAATATATATAAATCACAAATCACCAATACAATACAATCTTACTCAGTAAATGTAAATTTAGACAACTACATTCTGCGAAGTCTCATATTTTGAAAACGTTGTAATATTGCATCATTCTTAATTTTTCCAAAAATTTCTTTATCTATGTAAACCACCAAATTGTCATTCAACCTGTCATTTTTCATTTTGTTGCGCAAGTCACTCTTGATTAGATTCATAGCAGAGAATACCATTTTAACACTTGCAGTTGCCACAAGTAATATCAAAATCAAAGTGATCAGCCTATAAACTAATGGAAAATAATAAAAACTTCTTGTTTCAACCAACTTCTGAGCTACACAAGAAATGTTACTCAGGTTAAAAAAAAGTTTCGTCCATTCTCACAAGTATAAGAAACTTGTCAAGTTGAGGTCGAAGTAACAGAAGCTCTTCAGTATTGAAGCCCAAATGATAGAACTGAGCAAGACGTGGCAGTTCAGCCGTATCAAAAGCTGCAAAGGAATCTCTAGGACTTAAACACAAAATGCAAGTAAGTAGCTCAGTAGTTATCTCTGGAAAACGATCATTCAACTCTTGCAAGATTGAGTCTATTATATGACAATACAAATCAGCATAAAATCGATGATAATAAGTCACCCATTGTGCTGTATGCCTAAGTCGATGTCTTAATACTACAATATCTTTCATATTGGGCACTAAAATATGTCTTTCAAGACAAAACTCAATCACCCTACTCAACAAATTTTAAAAGCGATGATAATAAGTCACATGCTGAGTTCTACGCCTAGGTCGACCTCTCAATACTACAATATCCTCCATATTGGGCACAAAAATATGTCTAACAACAAAAAACTCAATCACCCTACTCAACAAATTATCTCAACCATTGTATTTCATGTTTTGCAATGCATACTTACACAAATTCAATAGCCTCATAGCATTTTGAATATCCCGATACTTCTTCTGTAAGGTTTGTGAAATGTCGTCGGTAATTGCAAAAATTTCAAATATAAAGTAGAGACCGAACACAAACTCAAAATCTTGCATAGTGTCCATATGTCTTGTTATCATTGATCTCTGATCTGAATTTATGCCATCTTCTGATATATCCTTAAGAACATCTGTGATAGCATTAAGCATATTAATAACATGAATAATTGTCAGTATATGTGAGCCCCATCTAGTATCAATTGGGTGTGTCAAACTCATTTCTTGAAACTTACCACTTCCACCACAAAATTCCCCAATATTAAGCTTCTCTAGAATATCCGAATGATAACTTGCTCGAAGAGTATCCACATGCTTACATGATGCACCAAACAAATTCACAATANTCTAGTATCAATTGGGTGTGTCAAACTCATTTCTTGAAACTTACCACTTCCACCACAAAATTCCCCAATATTAAGCTTCTCTAGAATATCCGAATGATAACTTGCTCGAAGAGTATCCACATGCTTACATGATGCACCAAACAAATTCACAATAATAGCAAGCATATTAAATAAATCACCAAGCATACCATTCCTATGTGCCACAAACAACTGCCAACTGAAGTTGATGAGCAAAGTAATGAACGTACATAACATATGGGGTCTCTTTTAAAATTAAAGCTTTCAAGCCATTGAACTCACCTGATATATTGTTTGCTCCATCATAATATTGATATCTCAAGCTAGATATACTCAACCCATGTACGGAAAAAAATGCATCAATGGAATTTTTCAGTGATTGGGAACAAGTATCAGTGACATGAAAAATACCTAAAAAATCTCCTTCACTTGCCCACTTTTGTTAAAAAAACCTCAAAACAATTGCCATTTATTATTTTATAGAATTATCACGAGCCTCATCAACCAAAACTGAAAA
>CAIGRN010104287.1:0-30932 GCA_903798345.1 Fraxinus anomala | reverse complement strand
AAAAAAAAAAAAAAAAACAATCTATAATGAAACCTCTAAAGATCAAATAAAAAGGCAATCATTTAGATATATTCTGGGAAGGGTATTTATAATCACACTACATTTTTTTTATTTGTTATGCCACATTTAATTTCATCTAAGATCCTCAATCTTTGCTTATTGTAATCTTTATGTCCTTAACTTTATTTTTATTTTCAACATTTTATTAANTTAACTTTATTTTTATTTTCAACATTTTATTAATTAGCACATGTCATATCTAATAATTGATTCTGTCATACAAGTCTCTTCGGAAACATAAAATAACTAATTTTCAATCATATTTTTAAAAATAATAAATAAAAAGTGTGACAAAATATTTTTCCTCATTTTAAAGCACCAAAAAAAAAAAAAATTTAAATGAAACCATCAAAAAAGACAATTTGCTAATTAATAGAATGTTGAAGATAAAAATTCGAAAAAAAAGAGTTATGGACAAAAGTTTTATAATGAGCAAATATTGATAACGTTAAGTGAAATTAAAATATGGTGTTACTAATAAAAATTGTAGTGTGAATATAATTGCCCTTTTGGGAAAACTATACCAATTAATTAAAATTTTAAAATGGCATTGGCATATGACCATGCACATCAATCCATGCAACCACTATCCAAAGATGTAATAAACGAATTATGCCTTGGTGTAAACTTACCCTCTTTCCCCATTCATGCGCCCGATCGAGAAGATATGAATATTCCAAATCTTCAACACACTTTTGCAGGGAAGAGATTGGTTCATTAAAGAATACAGGAAGACAAACTTTTGTCAGGTCCTTCCCGATATTATCTTTAATCATCGACCATAAACTCACACCTTTCTCTTTCTCAACGGGGTCTGGGAGTTTCTTCCGATGCTTAACGTAAGGAAAGTTAGTTCCAGCAGCTCTAATGGCAGGATCAACAGAATCATCAGCTTCAAAAGCATATAGTTCGTTGTCATCGGATGAAAATGATGATGTCCTAAAGCCAGACCCATTGCTTTTGAAAGAGCTCGACGAAAGGAAGTCCTTGGTGTCAAAGAATGTATTGTCTTCTTCATCAGTATTATCCTCTGCCGCATCAACTCTTTCATTTTCATCTTCGGATTCACTCGCGCTTTCTGGTAAAAGCATCCAGAAGAATAATAAGATCGCTGCAGTTCTTTAAAATAAATGCATATAAAAGAAGCCAAAACTGTGTAGGCTTCTGATAATATTAGTATCAACCCATTCAAACAAATAAAAAAATTATGATTTGAAGAACAAAAAGAAAGAAAGATTGATCATACTAGCAGCCATACTTTGACCTTATCACTCATATATTGTACTTAAAGAGCAAGTAAAGAGGAATAGAATGCAAGAACTTAACTCAGTTACGTTACTACCCAATCATGTAGGCTAAACATATGTAAAATACGTTTGGCTCAGTCAGTGACAATCATGAAGGACAAACATAAAAAGAGGTCACGAAACATACTGCTATATTTGTCTTGCCTTGAGCTACTAGATGCTCCAATTTCATTTAACTGTCTCTGGCTCTCATCAACAACAGTGTTCTCCAAATCTACATTTTCTGTCTATACAATAACACATACCAAAAAATTCTTAGCCAACCAAGTAAAGGAGAACATGAATAAAGAGAACAAACGAGAAGAAGTCCTCCTTCTTATATGTTGATAAAAATATTAGGGAAAATTGTAGCCGTGGTCCCAAACTTTTTCGCTTTTTGCAGATTTTACGTCAACCTTCACTTCGTGCCACCACCGGTCCCAAACCTTTGAGAAATTTACAGATGCAGTCCAAAATGACAGAAAATGTTAATTCTACCGTCAGTTGACCTCAAAAATGGAAAAAATGCAAATTTTGACCAATTTAAACAGGGGCATTTTCGTCTAATTCTATTTCCCCATTTTCATTGTACTAATCACTGTTCATTTCCCTCTTTCAATAGCCTTTACTGCATTGGATTCACTAATTTTCCCCGATTTGCAATTTTTACTATTCTCAACAACCATCTCATCTAAGCCATTCGTTACCATATCACCATTTTTACTACCTCCATTGCTTTCAGCATTTTTCGATACTTCATCTTTTTCAGCAACCACATCATTTTCCATGACGAAAGATTTTCATCGTAGGTGAATCCACAGGCATGTTTGCTCTCTTTGTTTTCTCATCAAATTCCTCGGCATCCACATCGGAGGAGATTTCAATCACAATAGGCTATTTTTTCTCAACAAACTCATTTTCACCGTCAAATCCGAATCCGAGTCCTCCGAAACCCTAGCTTTTTCTCCATAGAATTTTCACTCAATCACATACCTGGAACCCAGGTTTTCTTCAATTCAACAACTCGACTTCCCGAATCCCCCTCGCCCAAGTCATTCGCCCCGTGTCGCCTCCCACACTACCAAGATCGACGGCTGTAGCCTCTCCTATAGCACAATCAACGGTTTGGTCTTCTCACTAGGTAAAACGCTGCTCAGGAGGAGTATGAAATTTCAATTCATCATTGTGACCTGTACTTTGGTCAATAGAGCTACTGGTGTCAGGTAGCGAAACCATGATGAATCCAATAGGTTCGGATGAAGTGGGAGCCGAAGAGGATGAAACTGGGTCGGCATTCGAATCCGTGAATGTCTCGAATTCAAGGGCAAAGGGGCAAGTTAGTAATTTCGATTCCTGGGAAGGTGTTGGCTTGCAGAACTTCATCAATGAGGTGAATTTGTCTTCCTTCTCTTCTCCCATTAAAGGAGGAAAATGAATAGTGATTAGTACACTGAAAAGGGGGAGGACGAAAATGCCCCTGTTTAATTTGGTCAAAATTTGTCTTTTTTCCATTTTTGAGGTCAACTGATAGTGGAACTAAGTTTTCCATCATTTTGGACTGCATCTGCGAATTTCTCAAAGTTTTGGAACTTGTGATGGCACAAAGTGAATATTGAGGTTTGCAAAAAAGAAAAATGTTTGGGACCGTGGCTACAATTTTCCCTAAAAATTAACATGGAATACACATGTACAAAGAAAATTTGTGGGGGATATGAGGTATACTTTGGATTTTACAACCACTATACAGATAGAGGTGAATCGGTAAATGAATGACTACTTAAATAAAGTAATGTTCTATAACAGTTTGAAAACCATGACAGTTTCAATGAGTAGAAAATCCAGACCAAGAAACCGTTTACAGTATAGTACAAATCACACAAGAAAAAGAGTAATGTTCCTACATGGCAGAATATGCAGTTACATGCTGTCCAAGTGACTTTCAGAAAGAATTATTACTAAACTTTATTTAAATCTCAAGAAATTACTTTGTATATTCTTCTATCAAATAAATAGCTCAACTGGTAGTCATCTTACTCCTAATGACTCGGGAAATATAGAAGGTTATGCATGCCATGCTAGAGAAACTCAATACTGATGATCTTACGGAACATGAACCTATACAATAAATTCCTAATAAAGCCACAATATAAATACTAGAAAAGTATAGCTGCACAATCAGATCAGGAAAGAAATGGAATAGGTAAAGACGTTAAACAAGTATGAACCGCCCCTCCCCCTCCTCCCAACCGGAAAGAAAAAGTGGGAGCCCCCAACAACCAGCACAATCAACAATAACAATGAAGAAGAAAAGTAACTAACAATGTAACTGGCGCTCCATTTTAGTGAAAAGGCAGCAGTCATTTTCCTCTCCCATTGTTTGGATTAAAATAGGTTAATATAACAAACTAAGCCTTGATCGGCTATATAAATCCTTCTTCATCACTTTGTTTTGTTCTTTGCTGCATCTACCGAATTTGAAAAACTTCAAGAACCAGTTCAAGAGAAGAAAGAAGTGGCTGTAAAGCTACGAAGCTTATATAGGTAAAGCACTTCAGACGACAATTCTTTGAAGAAGAAACCGAAGAAGAATTTTGAATGACTTGTAAAGTTTTTTTTTTCCAGTTATAACATGTACCTCTAACTGTCGCAACGTGTCCGTAAGCATCCAATGCTTCTGCTTCAACAGCATCAATTGGTTCTGCACAGATGCAAACTCATTTCTCATAATCTGCTCACAGTCTTGAATGGCAGATTCACTTACACCTTCTTTCAACAATTGCTGTCTCAGCTTTTCAGTTGAGACAGCAACATTTTCCAGAGGAGCCATTAACTCACTATTGGAAATTCTTGGAAATATCTCCTTCACGGCCTGTAATGCTTCCATCCATGCTATTCGATCTTCTCTGCTCTCTGCCCTCAGACGCAGCTTCTTTGTTCCCGTGAAAATGGAAAATCTCTTATCATCTGAACGGCTCTCTCGGATAGACGAGACCTGTAGAAAATTACTCACATTGTAAAAGCCAAACAATGTATTCACATTCTCATCATTTAATTGGACTAACATAAATCATACTCATGTGTATCGGCACTGATTAACATGATTGATCACGACTCACAAAAGAACAGGAAAAGTAGATTGTCATTTATTAATAAATGAAAAGAAAAGCCCCCAAAAAATATATTTGGCGAACCATGACAAAATTTAGTATAGTTTCCAACCAGATTTAGTTTGAGGGACACAAATTCTATTCTTCAAAGAAAACAGAAATAATTAACAAAGCTTAAACAGTTATAACAGCAACAGAGTCTGATAAATTAAGAGAATTCATATTAAAGAAGGACAAAGTAATCGAACCAAAAAGGCCCAAAATGAATTTTTTTTAAAAATATGCAACACGCAAAGAATTGGTTAAATGAACCCCAATAATCAGTTCCAATACCAATTGCAGCATCCACCAAACACAAAAATGTAGAAACATATAGGAAATTTCATTACGATTCAATTAGGAAAATTAACCTTCAAGTGAACTTCACCAACGGGCTTCCGGCTTTTCGAAAACGAACCATTGATACCATTCTTACGATGATGATTCTGCCTCGTCATCCGTTTGATCGACTCTTCTCCAATGACTCTTGATCCCTTTTCAATCTCCTGACTGACCAAAATCTTATCAGGCCCATGGATCTTGTAGTAACTCAACACCCCATCCTGCAGCACAAACCATCTGGACCTCCACCCTTTACCAAAATTGACCCATTTGCTTAAAATTCCCGAAATTCCATCGCCCACTATATCATTGATCTTCACTTGCTGCTGCTCCCGGCTATGGTGATTTTGACCGTGATTATTACTACAATTAGTATTCAAAACACTTATAATTTGATAATCCTCACGCGTGGACGACGTCCTCGACATCACCGAATTCCGATTCTTAATTTGCGCATCGGCTGAAAGTACCGGCGCCGGCTCCGGAGGCATCTCGTTGCTGTTAATTGTCATTGATAAAATGCAACAGAACGGATGCATAGCCATAAGAAAATCATAAGCATAGCGCTAGGATTTCTTCAAAATTATTCACGAATTACCTATCATTTTCTTTGCAAAATCGCGTCTTGATTCTTAAACAAAATTATATTTTTGAAAAAAAAAAAAAAAGCAGAAGTAACCATATTTTTGTGAGTACGTATATACTGGATAGAGAATTGTGGAGAGAAGTTAGCTTGAACATGGAAATGGATGAAGGAGGAGGAAAAAGAAGAGGATTCCGCTGGGAATTGTTGATTATTTATTTATTTATTGAGAGTGGGGGGGTGGTGGTGGTTGGCGGGGGGCAAAGGCTAAAAAATTTAAATTGTCCATTATGTGTGAAAAACATCCCCAAACTTTAAAATGAATCCTAATAGTCCCTAAACTTTAAATCACGAATCCTATTTGTACGAAAAATGAATTCCATCCTGAATTACTTATGATCCTACTCGGACCATAGATTGATGATGTCATATTCATCGATGTTTCTTGACAACTCATATGTCAAAAAAGATAAAAATCACATCATTTTCTTGAAGTGTTTCTAGACTACAAGTGAAAGAGTATTATCCATAAAAAATAGCTAATTTATCCTTGTTGCTTTTAGGGCTGCTTGAGAGTTTTAATTTCACCGATTTTAAGTTGCACCATTTACGAGGATTGAAAAAATCGGTGCTTGCTAGATTTTTTGGACACCGATTTTGAATGGTTTAAAAATCATCCAAACAAGATGTAGTGTAATTTTGATCGGTTCTCTCAACCTATCAAATTGATGATTTTTTGTCATTTCTCAAAATCTCTTCTAAATTTGCTTTTGGTAAAATAATTATCTCCAATAAACATTTTTTATTTAATACTAACTAAAAAAAATATTTATAAGCAAAAAAATTATATTATAATTCAAAATTACTTATTACTAAAAATATTACTTATAAGATAAAAAATTTATTTTTGTGTAAAAATCTCACTAATAAGGCAAAAAATCACTTATAAAATATAAAAAGTTACTTATAAGTAAAAAATCCGCTTATGTGTAAAAATTATTTAAAAGTACAAAATTAATTTATAATTATAAAGTTTATATATAACTAATAAATATTAATATAAAATTTTTTGTAACTATTTAACTTTATTTAATTTTTTAAGTTAAATATTAACTTATACGTAAACAAAATACAAAGAAATCATAAATTCAAAATTTCACTAAGGGCATATACGTAATTTTACTTTAAAAAAAAACTCAAGACCCCGTGAATAATAAACTCCCAAATATAGGTTAAACTGTTTTAAAAATCGCTATTAAAACCATTCATAACCCGTTCATTCATAAGCGTTCAAAATCTATACCTTAAAAAACACTCATAACCGGTACGCCGAAACTCTCAAGCGGGCCCTTAGGTGTTAAAGTAACATCAAATAAGATGCCATATTATCAAAGCTTTGTAGGCTTTACCCTAATTTTTTATTTGTTGCATTTGTGGCCCCAAACCTTTTAAGTACGTGTAACTGAAAAACAAATTGATGGAATCCATTAAAATCGCTATCAGTTGACCCAAAAAAAAAAAAAAATCGATCTTTGTTGACCAATTAAGTGGAGGATAAAGTTGCCTATTCCAATTTAAAATAAAATAATTGAAATAATTAAATAAGAAACAAAAAAGGGAAGAAAAAGAAATGCTTATTCTTCTTCGCTCACCCCATCACAACCAAATCTACCACTACCACTACCACCTGTTCCAAACAAATTTGGCACCACTGTCTTCTTCCCTCATAAACAGCATGGCTGTGGACTCGCTGTAATTCTCCTACCCTCCATCTCAAAGTTCAACGTTGATATAAACCTTTACAACAAATCTAAACCTACAAATTTATATACAGATATAAAATATACATATATGCACGAACATCTACCAAATCGTGTGTCTAATTGTAAAGAAACCTCAATTTCAAAACCAAGAAAAGGAATCCAAAATATCAAATGGAATCGGATTCTAAAATTTGCACATTATAGATTTTCGCTTTATTACCCTTGTACAGAAGAAGCAACATAAATTGACCATAATAGACTCAAACAATGGGCCCCACCGTGTATTTTAAAAAAAATAGGCGCGAGACCCACATGTGAGTCTATTCTAATGAATTTCTGTTGCTTTTTCTTCTGTACAAGAAGCACTGCTCTATATTTTCACCCGTCTGTTAGATCAGAAGGCGGTACAAAAAGGATTTGTGCAGAACATGAACCAAAGCTTCCTTGAAAAGAAACTCTATTAAGACCACTCATTTGTCCTCCAGTCACCCATGCTTGAAGGGTTTTGGATTATAAATGCAACAAATGAAATGTTAAGAGTAAAATTTGCAAGAAATTAAAAGGTTTAGGACCGTGATTGCAATTATCCCTTTTGATTAAGGGGTTCATTTTCATTCTCGACTGTTTAAATCGTTCAAGAAAAGAATATTCCATAATAGTGCGCCTCTTATGAAAATGCTCGAGAATATACGTGCAAATTGAGCTGTTTTGGTGAATTAAGGCTTCCCTAATTGGTGGTGATGATAATTTGATAATGAAATGAAAGAAATTTGTATTGTGATGATATCAAGAGCTTGTTTGAGTCTCATTTTTTTTTTTTGTTCAAAATGCATTTTGGAATAATATTTTGATGGAAAATATGTGGTTAAAAAATAAGGAAAAATTTTGAGTTTACGTGTAATATTATTTAATGAAAATGTGTTTTAAAAAATAGGATAGAAAAAAATGTATATTGAAAATAATGAAGACAAACAAGTGTTTAAATTCTTATATTATGAGAAAAAACGGTATAAGAAGGTCGACTACATCGTAATCCAAACTCGAGATAGCTCAATCCATGTTTGATGTGGCACAAATGGCTCCACCGATTTGGCTTGCTTCACGCTTGGCCTCATTTCTTTGGTTGGGCTGAGTTATCTCAAATAATTTATAGCATTACTCTAGTATGTTTGTCAAATCGAATTATTCAGTATAACTCGTCAAAACCAAAAGTATGTCGAACAATAATGTTAAATGTACATTTCTTCATTTATATTCTTTTTGACATTGCCTTTGTTTTATGAAAATTGTGGACGGAAAAAAATATTTTGATTTTAAATTGTTTAGTTGTGTTTTGTCATAAAGTACATTATAAAGGAAGATGTAAAAGATAATGTACGTTTATGATGATTGATATGTCGAATTGTGCTTTTATCCTCAATCTATAACCTTCAATTGTTTTATATACATAAAATAGCACCGCGGATGGTCTCCGGCAGTAAAGCACGGCGGAAGAAAGGGACCTCCACCGGTGCACGGTGGAGACCGGAAAATATATTTGATTTTTTGAATGTTTGACCGACTAATTAATGATGTGGTTGATTGGTTATCACGTTGTAATCAGTGCCAGGCTACCATAGTTGGAAGTTGGCTGTTGGCATGTTGCTACTTTTATTGTACTTTATTTATCCTTTTGTTTTATTTTTTGACTACTTGGATTTTTTTTTTTTCGTCCTTCTATTACTTGAGAAATTAAAATTTTCATTTTGTATATCTTTTACAAGAGTAATTACATGAGAGTCACGGGTTATGTGACTTTTCAACAATAATATAGATAGAAATCGTCACTTGAATACCGCACATTACTATCTTGAAGAAATTAGTGACGAATTTCTCTGACAAATAGTTTCTATAATGATGCGGTTGGATAGAGTGAGAAATAAGAAACAAAAACCAATTATGTTGATTCACACATGGTATCGAGATAGATTGATTGTTAGTAGAGTTTTACCCGTTTTATTTAACCATTAAAAATAACTAAATAATAATGAACCCCAATTCTAACTTTTTGAAGAAAAACAAGAAAATCTAACTTACCCTACCTTAACCTAAGATTCGAGATAAACACAAACTATAAAAAGCTAATCTAAATAAATAACTAAAAATCCTTATAAAACAAATCTGAACACGGGAAACAAATTATTTTGAAAATATGAAATTAATTTATGCACGAATAGGAAATTGCCTATTAGAATTTGGCTGAAAAACATGGAAAAGTGTGTACTATTCTTGTGATTTCAACACGACTGATTGAGTTAAAGTATCTAATTACATCACTTATAAATAAATATGTTGCAATCCATGTACGAAATTGCTTGATCCTTTAGGAAATAAGCAGGTTTCCGTGACCGAAATTCGGTGCCACCCGATTCGCTCGAGCGAAACTTGCCCACAAGCACGACTTTTGCCTTGCTTGCATTCTCCCTCAAGAAGCTTGTTTATGCTAAATTTTAAATTGTTTTATGATGCTTTCGCACGACTCTTTCTTATATTTTGAACAAATTACAATACAGCACGAAAAGACCCCAATATAACAAATTAGTCCAAGACAGAGAATCGTGACAACGAAAAAAAAGGAAGCAAAAGTCTATTGTGCTGGCCAATACGCGTTACGATTTGCTTCACAGCAAACTGGAATCAAGAATATATAGACTAAAGTCCATGAATTTAGACCCACATAACTACTTTGTCCATGCTACACGCGATTTGTACTAGATTTGGGGGGACTTCTTTAAAGTCTTAGTTTGGCTTAAAGATTCACGACGCGTAGGTTATATCAACCGAATTTTGATACAATTCATTTTACATGTCATGAAAACACGACTATTTGTGTGGTGACGAGATGAGAGACAATATGGGGACGGTGAGGATAACTTTAGTGTGAAATGAGATAAATCAGTCATTGAATAAATTTCATTGGTACAAAGTTACAAAATGAGAACAATGTAAACATTGTTTCACTAAATTAATTAATGGTCAAAAAAGAATCTTAATAAAATGAAGACATTAATTGACTAATCATAGAAGAAGAAAAAAGCAAAAGGAAGACGGAACATCTTCAAAAATTCACCTGGGTTTTTCTTTTTGAGTAGAAGTCGTCATTAAACTTTGTCTAGCCCAGTTTCATTATGGCAAGTTCTTTAAAATTGTACCCGCATTCACATCAATCTAGCACAACGCTTCCAGATGAATGCAACATTAAAAGAAAAATCACATGGAACATAAATACCATGTATTTTTGTGCCAGTTTGATGTGTTTCTTGACCAGGTGTAATGTGTATTAGATTGGATTATTTAAGATTGTAAATACCCAAATCTTTTGGGTTCGGTGGCTGACCGAGCCTAATGTCCACCATGTCTAGCCTCAGTTTTTTGAATAAGTACGTCGACAATGAACTCTTTGATTGCCCCATTTGTGGGTTGGTTTGGAAGGGCTTGAAGACCATGTTACTGATTTGCAAGATACCTTAAACTTAGCAATGGTGGATGCTTGCATGCACATTGTTATACGATAAATGCCGTTCTTGGATAACAATGATTTAGTTAATGAAAAATCGTAAGTTATATATCATAGGATCTTATTTTTAAAAACACATCGAAGTTCACCTGTGATTAAAATTAATATATTTGTGATTGAAACATGTTACAAGCTGATAGTCATAGAACCAGCTCACCTAATAATATGTTTTGGACCGGACCGGACCGGACCTAACCTAATTTGTCCTCAAAATCTGTGGATCTAAGCGGCCCACAATCCTGCTAATATTGGGGGTTAGTCAAGCTGCTTGGTCCAATCTTTCATTTTCAATTGAAATTAAATACCTATTGGTAATTCACAAATTATATCGTTAAAATGCTTATAAAATATACACACTTTACGAGTAATACTTATTAGTAATTTTACAATTTTTTAATAAATCGAGTCGACTAAGTTGGTCCTCGAGGATTGCTATGCTGAAAAAATCGACTCTTCCCAACTTGTCATAATTGGCGGCCCAACTCTTTAGCCTAACCGAAGCGGGCTGGGCTGGGCTGGGATAATTTTGATCTGGATTTTTAAAGGTCTGGGTCGTCCCAGCTTGGACAGCCCGGCCCATTTCCCTCCACGAACTCGCATTCAGGCCATTTCCATAAAAAGTGGCATCCAGAAGGGCTATTTTGAGAATTTTGCCAAAATACGTCATTTTCATAATTAAACTGAAGTCCTTCTCTATGGTGTATATATATAAGCGCGAAACTCGAAAATTCTTCACAGGTGAATTCCAGAAGTGACAATCACAGTAAGTAGCTATGGAGGAGCTGCAGAAGGCATTAAATGATAAAAATCTAGCAGTTTCAACTCTCCCAGAGAAGGGTCGTTGCCTTTTTACCACTCGCGACTTGTCTCCAGGTTCTTCGAGTTAATTCTATAATTTTCAGCGATTTCTTGATACTTCGTTTAGTTTTTTGAGAAGTTTATACAATTTGATTTCCTTTTGATCTTACAGGGGAGGTGATTTTAAGTGAAGATCCATATGTTTCTGTTCCAAGCAAGAATAAAGAATCGCCCAACTCAAAATGCGAATGGTGTTTCTCATCAAGCAACCTCAAGAAATGCTCTGGTTGCCATGTTGTTTGGTACTGTGGAAGCACTTGCCAGGTAAAAATTTATGATGAAGCAGTAAAGCAAGCAATGCCCTCGTCGACGTATACTCGATTAGGTGAATTTAAGATAGATAATTTATTAAGGCATTTTGTCGAACGACGAGTGCGCGATGCTTACAGTACTTTAACTGCATTTTTTTTTTTTTTGAAGTTCTTTTGGCTATTTTGTTGTGTCTTCGAGTTGAATCTACAGTGGTTGAGTACCGAATAAGAAAATTCTACAAAAATAACATCAAACAAACCAAAAAATGATACCTTGCCTCATTTTTTTGAACAACAAATTCACGATCAAACTCTAGTATAAATGCATTGATTGAATACCCTTATATTTTTGGCATTGTTTATTCAAACCTCAAAAGCAACCTAAAGAAAAAAATGGGGAGGTAAGTCCTCACGGATTTTTCATGAACATTGAAGGAGTCTTCATGAGAATTGCGTTTCTCTATTGTTTCAATCCATTACTGGTGATTCTTTCTCATAAGTTGCATTATTTTCGTTTGGTTCAGAAATTGGATTGGAAATTGCATAGTGTAGAATGTAAAGCCTTGGCAACAGTAGACAAGAACAGGGTGAAGTCTATCACTCCATCTATACGTTTGATGGTGAAGCTTTATTTACGAAGAAAGTTACAACAACAGAAGGTGATAGTTTATTTCTATTGTTGCTCTAGTTTCAAGCTTCTGGCTTTAGTTCAGACATCTTATTTTCTCCCGTTGCCCTTTACTAGAACAATGGACAAGTTAATGTATAATATGTTGAAACAAACAAACTTCCGGAAAAGAAAAAATAGTTGGATTCCACCTCTGAATAAAGCCTTTATCTTTTAAGATAACAAAGCTATTGCCCAATTTTTTGCTGTGAAGCTTTAACTGCTACTTCTACGCTTCATATTTCATATAAGTGCTTTATTAGATTTTTTCTGATACTGTTTTCTAAAATGATTATTTCTAGCATACCAAGATGACTGTAAATTTTTGTGCATCTGGGTGATTTTTCCTCCTTTATAGGGGAGTGCTCAACTGCCTTGGAATAGGCATCCATTTAACGAAGCAGATACATTATATGCATAATATTGTATAATGTACATAAAAGAACAGCTGACTTAAGCCTTAGGGCTTGTTTGATGTAGATTTTTTGAGAATAGAGTGTGTGAAAAATGATTTTTTGAGAATGTATAAAAAATATGGAAAAGTTATGGGTGTATGTGCAAAATTATTTTTTGGAAGAATTTATGATTGAAAATGAGTTTTAAAGAATTTGTACCAAACATAGGCCTAATATATCCTAGAATTGACATGTCCCCTAATCTACAAGGGGCATATAAATAAAGAAGTTCTAGGATTAATAGTTTTAAGAGAGTATTAGAATGTACCATGGTGATTGAGTTCCTTCCTAAGCTATAGAAGAAATTGTCAAATGCGCTATAAAAATTGGCTGCTGAGCTCTGTGTATGAAAGTGCATGGAGCCCAGGAATTGATTCCTATTTAGAATTATATTTTCAGTTTTTTGTGTTAGTGATATTTCATTCTCTCTCTATATTTTCTTAATAGATGTTCTTTTGCTGCTAGATCGTCCCAACTACTGGCACTGACAACTACAATTTGGTAGAAGCCTTGGTGTCTCGTATCCCAATATACATTTACTGTTTTTTCTTCCTTTGATTTTTATATTGGAAATTAAACGTTTTGTCCTTAACCAATATACTTACGAAGATATGCCTGATCTCGAGGAGAAGCAACTGGTATTGTATGCCCAGATGGCTAACCTGGTAGCTTTAATTCTTCAGTGGCCTGAGCCGGAGATCAATATTAAAGAGATTGCAGAGAACTTTTCTAAGGTATTCCACAAGGGAAAGGCCAAATTTACTGCAGTATGTGCATAATAAAAATTCTCCTTAGAGATCAATTAATCTAATTCTGCTTTCATGCTCAATTACATAGGCATATGATGTTGTGAGCAGAAAAAAAAATTATTTGTCCACGAGATGCTACAATAAGAATGGAAATTTCCCCATATTGGGTTATACTCGTGCTTGAATTGGAAGTTACTAGAGCACATGATTTCAGGTCTTGTTTTACCTTCAAAATGTGGAGGGGGTTGCAAGTGCGAAGTATAAGCATAAAGAAATAGCTGCTTATGCACATATATGTATCTCTGTTGTATATCTTCATTGCAGGAATTGTAAATATTTTACTGTTGTTTTCAAAAAGAAGAATAAAATAAAACAAATTTAAATTTTTTTTTTTTATTGAATCTACTTGGCATGCTTTGGTGCTGTTTCTCTCGTGTGGTATCTACCAGAAGATTCTTCCTGACTCGTTATTATCTTAATATCCTGCAGCTTTCATGCAATGCACATTCCATTTGTGACAGTGAACTGAGACCCCTTGGAACAGGACTGTATCCAGTCATTTCTATTATAAATCACAGGTAACAATTGTAGATATTCATTATTCTACCTTTCCACATTGTCTCTCCTAATCTATCTTGTTGTTTTAGCTGTTTACCCAATTCTGTTCTAGTATTTGAGGGAAGAATGGCTGTGGTCCGAGCTGTGCAGCATATACCAAAAGGCACTGAGGTAATAGCCTTCGAAAATCCTGGCAATTCAGTTTGGTTAAAAGGACGTGAAATTGAAATGCAGTTTATCATATTGATAGTTTGTTTCCATCAACACCTTGCACTCTGAGGAAAAGTCTTATTTTGTCTTGTCATTGGCTTCCAAAGGTGTCAATCAGTTATGTAGAAACAGCTGGAAGCACTATAACTCGGCAAAAGGCTCTTAAGGAACAGTATTTTTTCTCTTGCACCTGTTCCCGCTGCAAAAAAATGGTAATTTGGTGTTTTCTCCTGTTCTAATTCATGTTAACTTTTATAATTGGAGAATGCTCCCTTGGTTTTTCTGGTCCCTGAACATAGCGAGTTGCATGGTTAAGGGTCAATTTGATGATATTGAAGAAAGTGCAGTTCTAGAAGGTTATAGATGCAAGGATAGAAAATGCAATGGTTTTCTTCTTCGTGACCTTGGTACATCTTCCGTAATTGAGAAAGTATCTATCTTTCTTATGTCTTTGAGATTGTTATAACACCAAAGTCACTTCATATTTTTTGCTCTTGAATGCAGATAATAAAGGATTCATATGCCAACACTGTGGGCTTCTTAGGAACAAGGAAGAAATAGAAAATATTGCTAGTGAAGTCAGATCAATGTCTGAGAAAGCTTCAATAGCACTCTCATCTGGGAGCATCCTATAAACTTTTGGATTTACATAAAGTTTTAAACTGGAATATGATGGCTATGTGAAATGAAACAGTATTATGTTGTAGGCTTCTTTAAAGACGTTACTTTCTGTTCATGGAAAAGGTCAAATGTGTTTTTCTGGGGGGTGGGGGCAGGAGGTTTGGTCAAACGATGGGTGTGTAATCAAATGAATGGCTGAATGGCCCTCTGTGAAAAGACATGATGACCTTGACAAAATTCAGATAACAAACAGGCAAGTTCCGCTTATAAGATGGTCGAGAAGCTCCAATTGGAGCTGTGCCATCCATATTCAATCAATTTGATGCGGACTAGAGAGACTCTTCTGAAGGTAGATGGTGAATTTCTGATTTGCCTCTTTTTCTCCTCCTGCATTTGCTCCTGAGAATTATTTAGCTGTACATAGCTGTTGAGTCTTCCGAATAATGTTGTAATGTGCTGCATGCTTTTCTCTCCAAATACTAAATATTTTTGTAGATAATTTGATTTAGAGTTTTGTGGTGCTAGATGGCTTGTTATTTGACTTCTTTTGTCTATTTTGGCTCATCAGCATTTTCAACCTTTTCCTTTTTTGGGCTTGGAAACTAGACAAATGATTAACACACACTTGGTTACTTTCTTAGTAGGGCATAATTACATTGCATTGTGCCATTCATATTAAGCTGAAAGTATCTGTATCTTGTTCTTGACTTAATCGCTATGAGATGATCCTGTATTCTATATATGTATCTTGGAAAACAATAATGTTTCTTAATTACTATGAGATGATCCTGTATTCTATTCATGTATCTTGGAAAATAATAATGTTTCCCACAATGCACAAGTCTCAGTGCAATTTTCCCTAGCTTTGCATACTCATATTATTGAATTAACTTCTTTTTGAAACTCTTATCACTTTAGATATTGATGGAGCTGCAGGATTGGAAGCAAGCACTTGTGTATTGCAGATTGACCATTCCAATTTATATAAGTACGTTCTTAAGCTTAAACTTGGAAGAAATTTATTGATATCTATTACTATCTTATGCTATTGTTTATTAGGGGCATTTAGGTTGCATATGGTTGTAGAAAGTAACACTATCCTGAGAATACACAAGATAAGCTTCCTGTTGTGAATTACTGAGTCAAGAGTGCACACTTTTTGTTGATACTATTCTTTTTAAATCTTAAAAGATTACACACTTTTTTTATTTATTTAAAAATAAAAAAATAATTTATATGCTTGTTTATGGCTCGTTTTTAGAGAATCGTAATAAACTTTTCATACATGTCTATACTATCCTAAAACTTCCAAGGAACTAGCAGTGACCTTGTTGTGTTTTTCTAGTCCTTTTTTATCAGTAATTATTCTCGGTTTGTGTCTGGTGTACGGTCTGTTTGCCCTTCCCACTTAAAACCTGAGCATTTTCTCAAAAGATAAGTGTTATGCACTAACATGCTCCCGTTGTTGCTTCTACATATGGATATTAGTTGGAAAATGGACAAGAACTCATGTGCTACTTCTTGTAATGTGGCTTAAAGAATTTTAGGACCATATGTCTAGGTCTAATCCATATTGTGCGGGTGCATATTAATTGTTTATAAAAAAAAATATCAACCTCAAGAAATATCGTTTATCGTACGGCCAACTTGTTTCCGTTTTGATATCTAACATATTGTCTTTCCTTCAGGAGCATATCCACCATTTCATCCTTTGGTCGGACTGCAATATTATACTTGCGGAAAACTTGAATGGTTAGATTTTACAGTGTTGCTCCCTCTTTCTTACAGACACATTTCAATTATTAGTGCTCTACATCATTCATCATTTATTTACACTTTTCTGATAAATGAACACTGCAGGATTTTTGTAGTTGTATCTATCTTTCTAAACAAGGATTAATTGCTAAACACGATTGGACAATACAATAAACAAGATTTATAATATCAATTTAAATCCCAATCCAATGAATCTATAATTGGGACCTAATGGCAGAGCTGATGTTTTCGACTTTATAGGTTGCTAGGAGAGACTGAAGAAGCCGTCAAGTCACTTACCAAGGCTTTGAATGTACTGAGAATCACTCATGGAACAAAGAACCCTTTCATGATGGAACTGTTGAGTAAGTTGGACGAAGCTCATGCTGAAGCTTCTTACAAGCGTTCGTCCCAAAACGAAGACTGAACTTTTTGTTGTCAAATATGCACTGCAATTTACTAGTTTTATCCTTATATGGTCGTTAGACGACTTTTTGGAGAGCTAATCTTAATAGCGAAAATGTTCACATTGGACAATTTAAACTCATAATTGGTTTCAATGTTCTTCAAATTTTTTATTTAAACTTTGTTCCCTGTATTTCTTACAATGCATATTAATATTTTATTTCGGATACAGATTAAATGATTTTATCGTATAAAACGTTATTTCCATATCGAGTAGCATGAGACAAATTGAGTTCTCACCGTTGCATCAAATAAAATGACAAATTTAGCACGAGCAAAATGGTTGTAAACTAAAAACAATGGAATCGAAAGAAAAACTAAAAATATTTTAAAGTTTGCCGCAAAGAATTCGGAAGAATTTTTTCATATGCATACAATACATGGTAATCATTACATAACTGCTAACTACTATCATCAATTCAAGTTCAGCCAAACAAAGAAACACTTGCACAAGTGGGAGTAGAAATGTAGAACGATGTGGTCATTTCGGGCTCGTTTTGTAATCAGTATTAAATACGATTCGATTGACTTTCTTTAGTAATGTCTAGTACTTCTCAATTCTTTCCCTTAAGCAACTAGATAAATAAAAAAAAAGGTTACAAATTGACTACATTTAAATTCACTTGCAAGATCAGATATTTGCATCTCTTTCCACATTTGCTAATTGTTCTTGGAGCTGGAAGCAAAGGGTTGACATTTTATAAAGTAACTTGTGTTGCAAGTCTCGGGATATCGTTTCCTGCGATGAAACTAACGATCTCGGGTTTGCTAACATATTCTCAAGCTGAGTGCATAGCATCAAAACCTTCCGATCACCTACATTTGATTCAGCAACCAGTCGAAGCAATTTACAGCTTTCATTGGGAGGGGCAGGTAATTGAGGTGGAACTGGAGGAACAAGAAATGGATGCTGAAGCAGTTGAGGGATTCTCCATCTTTCATTCCGGTCCCAAGCTAGACATTTCTTCATAAGATCCAGAAGCCATGGATTGGAAATTGGTTCATAGGTAATTTCATGATTTGGATCAGTTATGACTTTGAATTTTGCCCAAAACGTCTTGTATTCCGAGAAAGGTGTTCTTCCATAAACCATTTGGTAAAGGATGCAACCAAGTGACCAGATATCAGATGATCGACCGCATTTTATCGTATTTCCATTTGCATCTGTCTCGTTACACATAAATGCTTCAGGAGACATGTAACTTAGTGTGCCAACCTGCAGCAGCATGACATTCTTAGCATGAGAACTATATATATATTCCAGACAAGTGTAGATATGGAACAACCTGTGAATCCCGTTGAATGTTGGTTGTGTCACTCATTATGGCCTTGGCAATACCAAAATCAATTAGCTTGAGTGAACCTTTCACTAAAAGAAAATTGGCTGGCTTTAAGTCTGAATGCACGATACGCTCCTCATGTATGGTGTTTACTGCTAGAAGTATTTGCTGCAATATTTTTAAAGAGGTAGATATCAGATAAGCTAAATAAACACAAAATTAGATTTATTTCTCCACATTTTAGAAGATCAGAGGTTTAGATGACATATGAAGGCTGAATAGTTTTGCTTCTTGACAGTTGTCCTTGAATAACTTTGCAAACAAATATCAAATGCTTCCGTATAACAAACTAGGAAAAAGAAGGCATTAGCCACCAAGAGAAAGATGTGAAGGCATTCTACAAATAAAAAGATTTTGGGGACTCTCTTCAAGTAAAGAACAAAAACCTGATTTTGGTAATGATCGTCAGTAATTTTATAAAGCTATAGTAGTAAAAATGTACTTGCTAAAATGAGTAGTGAAGAACCTGCCAGTAAAATCGGAGCCAATTCTCATCTATCATTGAATTATAGCTATCCAGTTCCTTCCATTTTTGGGATAGCATGTGAGCCAAATCAGTTTCACCATATTCAAGGACCATGTATATATATTCATCATCCTTGACCCTGCCATCCTTATTACTCATGGAACCATTCATGACTCCCTGAAGCAAAGTCTTATCTGTCACCTAAGAAGAATATGTTCTATTAGCATCTAAATATATGTTTGATTAGACTGATCAAAAGCTTAAATATCTCACAAAAAAATCTTTTATGGTGCAAATTGTAAAGTCACAGGTGGAAGATCTTACGCTATTGTGCTCATTTTGAAAAAAAACATTCCTCTCAGAAAATGCTTCTTACTCACATTAGCAGAATCCAGCTTGATAATCTTTTTCATGTTCCACAACAATCATCTTGACTCTCACTTCATCCTCACAATCGTCACTTTCAATTCTTGTTATTGAAATGATTCCAATAAATTTTTCAACAATTGGGAGATTTTCACGCACTCCTTTGAATTGATGCAAATCTCATAGATAACATGAAAGATTAATATATAATATAGGTAACCACTACTCTTATTAAGCTTACGCATGATAGCAATTTAAGCACTTGTAAAAGCATATACCTCATAATCAATGAGCTGAATAATGTTGTTCGTCCCCTTCAGCCGGTTTAGATATTCAATTTCTTGACAAAAGCCATGTGCTGTGGCATAATCACGGCCTTTAAGTTTGATCTTCTTCAAGGCATAAATTGTACAATCTGAGGAAATTACTTTGTGAACTTCACTACTTCCTCCACTACCTATCTTTCCAAGCCTTTGATAGAGCTTTCCATTGACTTTGAAGAACAAGTCAGGATCATAACCTTTTTTACGAGATGTTGATGTTGATTTGCCACTTACACCTCTTTCTTGTTTATCTGACTCAGATTTTTCCAATTTCGAATCCATAGGTTGTACTTTTGATGATGGTGGCTGAGATTTTATATCAGTATCACTCTCTTTGGCTGAGTTGTTATCTTCATGTGGGGAAGTACCTTTAGAATTATTACATTCCTTGGGAAAATTGCTCGGCTCCTCCTTAGACAGGGCAAAAGATTTACCGATTTCCATTGACACTTCAGCAATGGAGCTGACAGCTGGTACAGTGCTGGATGACGGATGAGTTGGCAGTCCACTTGCATAGTTGGATGAAGGATATGATGGCTGCACCATATCTCGTTTAACTTCAGCTTCTCCTGAAGGATCCATGTGCAAACTAGAAGTGATCATTTGATGAGGTCGAGAACAATAGGTTGTTGAACTAATCATAGGAGCCGAAGTTGAGTTTATTAATGTTGACGTAAGGCAAGTCGACCCAACAACTGAGGACTGAGTCATAGCATGACCCAAGTCATTTTGCAAAAAGTTTGTGAATTGGTGGTTTAACTGATCCTGACTAGTCATAGTTCCACTACTCATTAAAGAAATCACACCCTCAGACCTCAAACTATTTTCCATTTCCGTACTCTGAAAATTATGATGCTGCAAATCCTGATTGACAGCAGCCAAAGGATCTTCTTGGTTGCTTGTATCCCAGTTTGTTTCTGTCAATGCAAGCGAATCCATATAAGATAATAAATCATCCATTCCAGTGGCCTTTCGTTCATCGGCCCCTGCATAAACATTTTGCCAAATGTGCCATAAATTGCAACTATTACTAACCCTAGTTTGAATCACGTGTAGCAATGTGCATCTAAGTGTATAGTGGCCTTTCTTCCTGAACCTTAAACATGCAACTGCTCGTTGATGCATCCCATTTATGATAAATATTAGATTGATAGATTACCTTGAGCAACAGCATAGCTTTCTGAGGCAAAATGGACCTTCTTTTGTACTTCAGACAACGAAACATGCTCTGATTTGATAACCAATGAAGCAACTGTATTGTTGCTTCTTAATCCAGTGAATGGTTGGGATTGATCTCCATGAACATTGCATGGCTTAAAGTTCCCTTCGAGCATATTTATGGTGGATCCCCATTCAGAAGGTGGGGAAATTGCTGCGTCCTCTTGAGCATCTACAGCAACAGAGACCACTTGCTTGGACTGCGACGTGCTGCCCATCAATCTGTGACTTGGTAATATCTCTTCGTTGCTTTTCTTGGCATCAAATGTTAGATGATGGTTTAAATCTGATTCCTTTGATGTACCTCGTTGAGGAACCGCTAATCTCCTTGGCCTAATACTGTTTGACTGCAACATACCTAAGTGTCCGTCAGAAATAAAGAACAGGGTTAAGCCATAGAAGTTTAAGAAATCAAATTGATATTTATGAAGCTTCGGTTAACTAGTATGCTAGAATTTTATGTCATACAGAAGATATAAACATAAACCCAACCACAACCATTTAAGCAAATTAGAGTAGACTTCCCAACCACAAACTTCACCAAGATCATAGACCAAGCACTGATAAACTAAAGTAAATCCCTCACCTTTATATCTCAAATTAGCAAAGTAAAATTAGATACTAGCAAGTTCTAAACAGGACTCGAATTTATTGGAAATAGTATTTAGTTCGTTGCTGTTGTACTAGTAAATTCTTAACAATTATGCAATGCTTTCAGCACTGGACCCCAAGATAATACCATTCGAACAAAAATAAAAAGTTTACTGCCCAAAACAAAGACCTTCATTTTTTCGATTACAACTTCACTTAAAGCCACAAACGGACAGCTAATCTAAAATCCCTAACTAGAAATTTATAATTAACCAAAACTCACAGTGCACAGCGAATCGAAGTTTTAATTCAAACTACAGATCCCACAGCAGGGTACTAGACCAAATGCACAAGGTCCAACCTATTTGAAATTTGAAATGAACAACAATTTAGTAATTAATATACCGAGGGAGCGATGGCGTTTGAAGGCGGCTTGAACATGCCGGACCAATTCCGGAGGTGACGAAGACGAAGACGACTTCGTTGAGGTGCAGGTGGAGGTGGTGTTGAACGTACGGCTGAGATTGATGGAATCTGGGTTGATGTTGATCGGATGGCTCAGATTCAAACTGGTAAATTTTGCTGCCGCTGGCGAGGCTGGAAGGTCAGGCTCCCCTTCCATCGATTAATCTCTCCGGCATCTCCGTTTGATATTTCCTAAATTCTATTGAAAATTTTCCATTGAAGTGTCTGTGCGTGCGTGGGAGTGTGAGAGAGAGATTTGAAATGACTGTTTGGCGCTCTTTGATTTGTTTACGATGATGAATATTATATTGGGCTTGGTCCAGTAATAGTCAGGCCTGCTAGGGAGTTTCGAGCTACCAATTATAAGCGTTTTTTAAAATATCGATTTTGAACATTTATGATATGATTTATTTTAAGTGATTTTAATAGCAATTTTTAAAACTATCCAACCTACGCATGAGAATTTATTATCCACCGATTCTTAAAAATAATAAAAAATAAAAAAATTACATATATTTCTCTTAGTAAAATTTTTAGTTTACTGTTTTCTATATGAAATTTTTTTCTCGTAAGTGACATTTTACTTATAGATAATTTTTTTATATATAAGTTAATATTTAATTTAAAAAATTAAATAAAGTTTAAAATTTACTTAAAATAAGTTAATGTTTTTTTACAAGTAAATTTTACAATTATAAGTAAAATTATACTTTTTTATGTTATTAGCAGTATTTTTATTTTATAAATAATTTTTTCACATAAAAGTGATTTTTTTACTTATAAGTAAATTTTTAATTATTATGTAATTTTTCTTATCTTATAAATAATATTTTAATTAGAATGTAAATTCTTGCTTATAAATAATTTTTAGTTAATATATTTTTATTTACAAATTAGTTTCGAAGAAAATAGATTGGTTGAAAATAATTATTTTATAAAGGGTAAAATTAGGAGATAATATGAGAAACAGTCAAAACAATGGATTTGGTGGGTCGAGAGAAGTGAGAACTTGTCAAAATTATACTACATTGATTTTGGATGGTTAATTAGTGCCCCCAAAAAATTAGCAAGCATTGACTTTTTTAACCTCTCGTAAACGATGTTACCCAAAACCAATGAAAAAATAAACACACTAGAGAGCAGGCCCTTAAAGGGCCTTGAATGCCAAGTTAAGGTTCAACCCCCAACAACCATTATTTCAACAGGGTGTCCTTAATTAAGATTTTGATAAATTTTAAAAAAATTATAAATTCTAATGAATTTCGTTGATTTGAATAGATTCCACCAATTTCATAAGAATCTCATCAAATATAGTAAAATCTCAAAAGATTTGATTATATGTATTTTTAATTTTGAAATCCATCCAAAATTTTTAAAATCCTTCTATTCATGAGCACTTTATATATTTATACATCAACACCAAGACTTATGACTATGATATGCAAAGAAAAGTTTCTTTTAACATTGATGGCGTCTCATGTCCACCAAAACCACCATTGCCCTGGCTCTTCGAATTCCAATGCAAAGATCCCATTTTCTGCAATTGAGGAAATTGTTGAGACATGAGAAATTTTGAGGAAAGAAACTCTCTCATCATATCATCAACATATATTCATATTACTGTTATTATCACAAGTCTCAATTGCATACCAAAATCTTTAGATAAAGACTAATTTAATCATTCCATTGCGTTTTCAATTTTTTTTGCTTTATTTGCCCGCTAAATTATTATTCAATAATAATGTAGCAAAATTTTTTTTTCATGAACCTACAAAATATTTTATAAAAGTTTTAATCTTTTTCTCCGCTTGGTCTTTTGCAGAAAGCCACACAATCACAAAATTGTAACTTTTGGATATTTTCTCTCTCTAAAAAGTGGATTTTCTGCTGCAAAATATCCCTTTTGTACTTAACTTATCTGAGCAATGTATAAAACTTTAATGTGATTCTTTCTTTTTTAGAAGTTTTGTATTTCCATTCAATGCATTTGTTTTCGTTTTTATTATTAAGATTATCTTTTAGAACTTTCCAGAAGAACCATAACCAGACAAGCACTTTTGTTCACTGTAACAAATTGTGATTTTTATAAAATAATTGTTTTATAAAAAACGTTGGAGCTCACGGGCTTCTTTTAATTGGTTGCATTTCTTATTCTTTTTGTCTTCATCAAGATCTCTAGTTTATCATGTGTAGTTCAATATATTGATATTTTGCCCATTCTTGTCTTAGTGTATGGTAGCTTCCTGATATCTTGTAAATTATTGAGACGAGCGAAATTTTGAGGGCAGAAAATAGGAATATTTGTATTGGAATTTGGTGTGGATGTATAGTTTTGAATGAATGACTTTAATAAGAATAATACTGAAATAAACGTGGAGGAATATAATATTTTTTATAAAATTATATTCCTGACCTCTCTATATTCTAGATGATAACAACCATTTTTATGAGCATTTTCACTGAACTTTTTAAATGTGAGATGATCTTTATTTTAACATTTCAAAATAAAGCATGAGTTTGGCACTTCTACATTTGGAAAGTCAAGCTCACTCTATATTTCTATTTTTTCAAAATTGCATTTAATAAAATTGCAAGTTTAATGCCCCACTACTTAAATTAAAAATGAGGGGAAAACAATAAATGAATTTTGAAAAAGTAAAATAAAGAACAAAAATAAAAATTATTTGTACATTATTTTATACAGATTGATGATGTGTATTATATTTAACTGATTTTCTTCTTTTTTTCCTCTTTTCGTCTCTTCCAAAACTTGGTTTTCTCCATCATTCTATTATTATTTAAAACTTTCCTCCTTTATTTCTCTTCCATATCTTCAATTTGTACACCAATCTATATATAATGATGTGCAACATTACTCAATTTTTTTACTCTTTAAAATAAAGTTTTTTTTAAATTGGAAATGCTCTAAATCAAATCTTTAATTAATATTATTGTTGAAATTTATATGCAATAATAGAGAAATGAAAATGCAAAAATCAACACAGAGATTTAACGTGGTTTGACAATGTGCCTACATTCACAGGTAACGAAGTGGAGATAATTTTATTTGGTATGAATAACAGGGATTACATCATCTATATATATAATAACCCTAGCCCTAACCAATACAAGACTCTAGGGGTCGTATAAAATTTTAAGAAAAGTCAAAGAATACTATCGTACTGCGGGGGCACTCCCACTCCACTCCACTTCGCTTCGACATCAACATATTTCTTCGAATAAACATGTATTTAACTCTATATGAGCCATCTACAAAACAATTATCAATATTGAGATTGTGGTGTTGGTACACCAAGGAGGGATGAAGTACTGCAGAGCTGAAAAATTGAGACGATGGCTGAAAAATGTGACGATGGTGGCGCACGGTATGATAGCAGCTACATGTGGAGGTTAGGGTTAATTTGAGTTTCTAGGGAGCAGATTTGGGTGGGGGGAAAACAAGCTAATAGATATTTAGAGCCTATTTAACAACCAATATTGTAGAAAAAAGTTTTGAATAGTGATTTTTGGAGAATGCGTGGTTAAAAAGTAAGAAAATATTTTTGGTATACGTGTAGAATATTTTATTGTGTGAATGTGCAGTTGAAAATGATCATGTAGCAAATTATAAAATAAAATAATGAATGTCAAATATGCAATTAGATAGAACCCATAATATAATTATCGTTTTACATATTATTGATAGATAGATATGCGTGAGTGTAAGTTTATTGTAAAAAAAGCATCCATAATAACCTAATACTCATAGTTTTACTAAATAACCTAATTGAAACAACACAAATATGAGAGTAATTCAAAAACAATAGAGATATTGATTTTTACTTGAAATTTTCAAATGTAAAGACGAGAAGTCTTTCATCTTTCATGCATACTTGTAAATGAGCTCACTTTTTAATTTTTGGAGAACCATATGGTATTGAGGTTCCGGATGAGTTCCACAAATGGATGCCCTAATTAGAAGGGAGATAAAAAAAAAAAATCTCGATTTCAAGCTTTCAGGGAAGGACGAATATAGCTCATTGAAGAATACAATACCATATATAACCCTTATTTGGCTTATATAAAAATCAGATTTTTGGTAGATTTTGATAAAAGTTGATGAAATACGTGGTTAAAACTAATTGTTGATTTTGACTTAGATTTTTAATCAACTTTTTTAAAGGAATCAACGGCATAAAGAGTAGTATTTCAAAAATTACGTCAGTTTATTTAGTGCAATTAAAAAGAACTTGAAACTGATCTAAGTACAACGTAAAACTTGAATGTTAAAAAACTGAACGAACTGGCTAGTTCAATTGAAAACCAGTTGACCTACATACGATTTGACGAGGTTTCCATTTTTATTTCTTTTTTCAGATAAAAAGAATAAATTCTGTCGAGGAGAAGTTCAACACTATGTTGTCATAAATTCTTCGACATTATATACCTTAGTTTGACAATTAATATGTTTTTTTCACTAAAAGTGGTTGATGATATATATTCGGTAATTACTATAATCTTATCAAATGTTGCTATTTGGCATACTTGCTTAGAGAAAACTTAACTCGATATTTTTTATGCTTCTAAACCATATCAAACTGTATTATGTAGAAGTTTAAATGATTTAATCGTTACCAAATATTCGATAGTAAAAAGAAAACCTAAAATCCAATAGCATACTCGATCCGAAAATCCTTCCTTTGAAATTTGAATTTCGTCCACCCCTCAAGGAAAACAGAATCCATTATTTGGATTTATACTTGGGGAGAATTAATCTCTATTTTTCTGCTGAAAATCTGATCTTAAATGATTTACACAGTTAAAAAACCAAAAAAGAAGAAGATGAAAACTCCATAACCAAGGAAAGATATCTTTCACGTCACATTATATATACAACAAGAAGAAGGGAAATCGGAAGGAAAACTATCATTTCTATTACTGGATACCAAACATGAGGCCTAATGGACCGTCCAAACAATGAAAAAGACCAGAAATTAAATTAGCAAGAAATCCATTTTGAAACACTTTCAGCCAACAATAATTTATCAATCATAACTTTCTCTCCAAACCTGTAAGAAATTCTCAATGCTCCTTGTGAATTCACACAGCCTTTCTGCACTGGAAAAGTCATTACAGCACTTCCACCATTAGGGTATGCACAGTTAAAAAGCTCTTTCATGGGAGTATGCACTTCACCAATATACCTGTCCCCTAGTTTCCTTTTGCAGTACAATTTTATAACAAGCATTGTGTTAAAGTTTTGCACCATCAACTCGCTTATCGTGTAATTCAACGTGTAATTCCACGCCGGATTCGTCTCCCCGTGCTTGTCGGTCGGAGTCCGTTTCTCCGTTTTCGGGTCGCTTCCGATCGAAACCCTAGCATGTACTTTCATCTTGAATATTCTCCTGACTTCTTCAAGATTATTTGCTGATATAAGGGTTATTTCAAACTTTCTGCACTCCATGTCTATCAAGAAAAAGTTCTGCAAATTTAGCTTAATAGAGAGAATAATCAATTTATTATACAAAAAAACAAAGCTTGACTTTTTATGTTTTAAGTAATTTACTAGTTGCTGAAGAGAAGGATCCAAGAAGGAGAGGTATTTCTTTATAACTACTTTGACTGGTTAAATACCTATTTAGTCACTCAACTTACGTAAGATTTTCAGGGTCACCTGACTTCAAAAGTTTCTCCATTGTCAATGAACTTTACAAAAGTTTCTTCATTAATCACAACTTATGTAAGATTTTCAGGATCACCTGACTTCAAAAGTTTCTCCATTGTCAATGAACTTTATAAAAGTTTCTTCATTAATCACCATTGAACGAATGGATAAGGTCATATTTTATAAAGTTCAAAGATTAACAAAGAAACTTTTGAAGTTCTCACCAATGGATTTGATTACATTTCTAAAGTTCAATGATTGGTTGGAAAACTTTTGAAATTTAGTAACCTCCTTGAAACCTTATATAAAGTTCAGTGACCAACCAAGTAATTTATCAATCTTTATTTTTGTAGTCTTTTTTTTTTTTTCTATACTCTTACCCCCACAATTTTATTTTCTCTAACATCGTCTAACTTAAAAAAAAAAGCCTTTATTCTAAGGGTAATCGACAAAATTATCTGCTAACTTTTTTAAGATCAAAGTGATAATAGTGGTCCATGCAGACAACTATTTCGAAAGAAGGCATTGATCGCTACATAGTATCTAACTTTGAAATTCATACACATATTTAGCAAAAAATCTAATAGATTTTGATTTTTATTTAGGTGTGTCCTAATGGAAAGATGATCGAAACTGAATCAGCCTATAAAACTGTCATTTATTACCTATTTGATCTTAAAGAGGTTGCAAACAACCTTGTTGATTATTTTCGGGATAAAATGCTATTCTTTTTTCTAAGTTTAGCGATAATAGAGATAATAAAATTGTGGAATATGAGTACAAAAAGGGAAAAAAAGAAAGAAAGAATGAAAGAAAATTGGCTAAAAAAAAAAAATAAAGATTGACTAATTATCTTATTGGTCATTGAATTTTGCGTAAAATTTTCAAGGGATCGCTGAATTTCAAAGGTTTCCAGGTTAGTTACTGAATTTTACAAAAGTTTTCTCGTTTGTGACTGAGTGATGAATGTGATTACATTTTGTAAAGTTCAATAAGTAACGGAAAAACTTTTGAAATTCTCAGTGATGAATGTGATTACACTTGTAAAGTTCAGTGAGGAAAATCTTGAAATTCAGCGATCTCCTGAAAATCTTACGTAAAGTTCGGTGACCAATCATGTAATTAACCCTCACTTTGAAAATTCCATTTGCTAAATAATTGGATGTCATGACCTATCTATGACGAAAAGAATCTTTATGAAATTTTCGTCACTTGCGGTTGGTCAGAAATTTCTAATGTATTGATAATCTAAGTACAAAAAATATATGTAGATGTCTACGTCTTCTCTGAATACTAATCTACTAATTGGTATGAAACGAAAAATTCAAGTGGGCCATTAGATGTGGTATGCAATACTAAACAAAAATGAACGCGTGTTATTGAAAAACATACCTTACAAGAGACAATAAATTAATAAATTTTGTAGATAAACTTCCTTTCAAAATAAGTAATTTTGTAGATAATCTTGGATTCTCTAATGAAAATTTATTTTAAAACTTAGTAGATAAACTTCCTTTCAAAATAAGTAATTTTGTAGATAATCTTGGATTCTCTAATGAAAATTTATTTTAAAACTTATTTATCTTCTTATAAATAAACTTTTTAAGCTTAGCAAACATACTAGGATATTTGCCCTATATGCTTTGAAACTTCTCCATACACCCATAAAAATAAAAATAAAAAAATCTTATGCAACTGCAAAGTGGCCATGCGAGGAGGTGGGTGAATGAAATATTTAAAGTGAATGTATATAAATTCTAAGTTCTTCGATAATTAACTTGTTCTAATTTTGTATAGTTGCATAGTGATTCGTGAATCAAATTGGACAACTACTCATTTCCAAACTGTGTCCCAAATGGACTGACTACATACGAACTTAGCTCCCACAATTGATTAAGTAACAATATGTTGCTTAGCTCCCACAATTGATGAAGTAACAATATGTTACTTATTTGATGGCAATAAGACAGGCCTTAATTAACCCAACATAAAATTATATCGTCAACTGCTATTCCAATGTAAATCTCTAGCATAAATTTCAATTGGACTCTCCATTAATTATCTGTTAATAAGACTCAATATATACATCCATAACAGGCTTTCTTGCTATCAGATATATCAAAATTTCTTCTAAAGTGTGTTGTCAACCTTTTCCATAAAATTGCAATTATTCTTGTGAAACCTGTCTTCAAAAGATATGCAAGCACGAGTTCTTAACACTTTTGCTGAAGAGAAGGGTCCAAGAAGGAGAGGTATTTCTGTATAAAAACCTTTGACAGTTCCATTTGCTAAATAATTGGATGTCATGACCTATCTATGACGAAAGGAATCTTTATGAAATTTTCGTCACCCGTAGTTGGTTAGAAATTTCTAACGTATTGATAATCTAAGTAGAAAATATATGGAAATGTCAACGTCTTCTCTAAATAATTGTCTACTAATTGGTATGAAACAAAAAATTCTAGTGGGGCCAATTAGACGTGATTTAATATGCAATAAAGAACAAGAATGAATGCGTGGTACTGAAAAAAGATACCTTACAAAAGACGATAAATTAATAAATTTTGTAGATAACCTTCACTTTCAAAATAAGTAATGTATCTTTGAAAAATCGGACCATGCGAGGATGTGGGTGAGTGAAAAGTAAAATATTTAAAGTGAATAGTGTATATAAATTATAAGTTCTTTGATGTAGGGTAGGTAATTTTACCACTTGTATAATTAACTTGTTCTAATTTTGTATAGTTGCATAGTGATTCTTGAATCAAATTGGACAACTACTCATTTCCAAACTGAAAAACGCTTAATTAACTAACAAGTTCGACTTTACGTTCTGAATTAATCTATTAAAAACAACAAGCACTTTTTAATAGTTTCTAAATGATTAAGCATACAATTCAAATATCATATGTTGTATTGCCGTAATTATATAATCAATCAATATAATGAAAGCAGTAATCAATGAACACCGATATGATGGCAAAGAAACTCAACTGGGTAAAAACTCCGGAATCAAGTTGTTACCTCTATTATAGACAATGTAAGTTACAGTTCAATTTCAAATTAGTTTCACTAACAGTTGTAAATCCTGCAACTCCAAAATCTGCTGCTCATTCCAACCTTGCGATCTGCTAACGTAGATATTATCTAGCCAACCTGCTAAATCTCCC
>CAIGRN010104279.1:0-10107 GCA_903798345.1 Fraxinus anomala | reverse complement strand
GTATTTTTTTCAAATTGTGGTATTAAGTGTAATATTTTTTTTTTAAGGGTCCGTTTGATTGCAAATGTGGAATTTTGGTGGAAAGAAAATGAATTACAGGGAATTGAATTGCTTAGAATTTTTTTTACTGAGAATTGTAATTAATTGTGTTTGATTGGTATAATTTTTCACCTATAAAATGTTGAAAATTTGGTGTCTATTTGACTTTATTTTTCATAGAAGTTGTCCATGAAATTGATATATTTTTTTTTTTTTTACTGTTGGGTCTAGAATTTGTTCCAATTGTCAAAAAAAAAAAAAAATTTATCTCTTTAATTGACAATTTACATGTAAAACAAAATCAAAACGAAAAAAAAAATTCATTTTTTTTGGCAATCCAAACAAATTATATCGCTAATTGTAAGAAATCTCTATCACTTTAATTGAAAATTTTCATGAAAAATAAAGTCAAACAAACACCAAAAGATAAAAAATTTCAACATTTTTTAAATGGAAAATTATACAAATCAAACACAATTAATTGAGAATTTCCAGTAAAATAAATTTTAGGCAATTCAATTTTCTACAATTTATTTTATTTCCACTCAAATTTTATTTTTGAATCAAACGGATCCTAAATGTGACAGCATCTGTTTGGTCTGTTTTTATTTTTATTTTATTTATTTTATCATTTTTAATAGAAAACTGTCAAGTGTGTTATGTAGCAGTTCCAATAGCCTTTCTCTGCACACGTGGCATAACGGTAGTTTTTGTAGGGATAATGGTGAATCTGGGGAGGAGGGTGACTGACGTGGCTGTGAGTTTCAATGCGAATAACTGACATGCTGGGTCTCCTCCACGTTGCAATTGCTGGTAGTGGACCCCACCTCACCTCACGCAGCAGTTCAGTCAAGTCCAAGGTACCTTTCCAATGATGATTGTCCGAAGAGCGTCCGGTTTGGGAAACGTGTAGGGACACACACAGCACGTGTGAAGGCGTGTGGGGATCAGATCCGGACAGGAACGATTATTGTAAATTTTCCTTTAATGGGTCCCACTTTTAAAGAGGTGCGTGGGATTTACGGCCTTTCTGTTTTCATCTGCCGGTTTGGGATGCGCACAGTTGAGCAATTATTGTCTACAGCTGCGATGATGAATTCACTTCTGCTGATTGGTTGTAATCTTTGATCCTTTAGTCGAAGGCATGATAATGGGCATCCTATTCCTGTCCTACCGCATTATTCGCTCAATATAATTAGCATTTAATTAATTATTATGCCCAAGTTTTTAATAAATAATAAAATAGTCTTTTAATTATTTCTTATTTTATTTTTTTTTAATTTCATTGATTAAGTTTATTATCTAGTTAATATTAATTTTTTAATCATTATTTTATGCGAACTTTTTATCCTCGACATGCCCTTATAATTTGATGGTCCATTTGAGTACAACAATTTTAGAATTTGAATGCTCCTTTGAACATTAAACGCATTGAGTTGCTCGTTTTATCTTTATGAGAATTGATTACAAATTAAAAGCAACTTCGAGAACACTCTCTATTTTAAAGTGTTAATGGTTGAAATAAGTTTCAATAGACTCTATTTTTACTTTTTAAGAGAATCTCCAAAATATTTTATTTATAAAGAGCATTTCATACATGATAAAAAGTATCTTTAAATTTAGACATCAAATCTTTTTGAACTTCAACTGTACTTTTTATTTTGACTCTTCATTTTTTTTTTCTGGAAACAATTATTAATTGTTTTGATTTTTTATTTAACATAACTTTGTAAAATATTAATTACCAATAAGTTCATATATGATCAAAATAATTTAAGAAATAAAGTATTAAAATATATAATTTATTAAATGCATTCATTATAAAGTAATAATGAGAGTGGGTTTAAATTTCTAAATTTGAAGAACTATAATAGCGAGTCTCTAAAACTTTCTAAAATTAAGAATATCTTGGACTTCGAGAGTTTTTTTAATAATTTCATTTAATAATAATCTACATATTTCAATAGAATACTTATTAAGTTATTCAAACTATATAAATTGAAAAATATATTAGATAAAAGATGAGTGGAATCAATAAATGTTACTTAAAAAAACAAACTAGGAGTGTTGTTGGAGAGCATAAAAAGTTTCTCTTTAAAAATAATATAATATACAAAAAATGATTTGTATAAATAGAGAGTCTCTTGAATATATTTTTAAATTTGAGTTTCTTATCTTAAAGAGTAATTCTATTTGTAAATATTGCTCGCCTATAATTAGTTTATGTGGAAGGGTAAGTTCTTCGTACAGATAGCATTGTTCCATCTTAAGAAAAATAACTCAACTCCTTGTGTGTTGTCTAAAATTATATTTAAATTGATCATTTAACATGTATCGCAAGGTAATTGCTCGTTATGGACATCCCTTGAAATTAGAATGCTTATTTACGCTTTAGAGGGACCGAATTGCTACTTAATTTAGGAGTAGGAGCGATCTGGTTTGGTCCGGTTCTAAATAGTACCGAACCGAACCAAATACCACTATGAATCTTAAAAATGAAACCGTTGGTTATATATCCATCTATAGAACAAAACCCGAACTAAACAAACGTGTTCTGATTTGGTCCGATCTTGTTCTTTATATTGAAAAAAATTATAAAAATAAAGTATGAAATTACTCGAGAGACTGAAAATATATAAAAATAGAGTATGAAATCACTGGTTATTCTTGTAATTTAACAATATAAAAAATCAATTAAACAAGACAACAAACAAAAAATTATTTCGAAAAAAAAAGAATAAACTATGGAACACATTATAAATGGTAAAATCTCGATTGAAAATTAATTTAACTTGATTATCTTTAGTAATAATAATAACCAGATTGTCTCTAGTAATCATCAAGGATCTTAATTCTTGATAGCTAATCATTTTGAGATCAACTTGAAATTTGAATTCTTATGAAATATTGAACTAAAAATATATATATATTTTTCTATTGGGATGTATTAAAATTATGAATTTATAAAATTATTTAAATTTTAATTTTGATTACCCATTAAAGTAAAGAAAAAGAAGCATGTAAAAAATGAAATTTTAACGTGAGATAATTTTGGATTCTAGTGTTCAAAGATCTAGTGCATTTTGGTGCAGCAAAAAAAGAAATTCGAAATAATCGAACTCACTTTTGGTTCTTAAGATAATATCGAGAACCGAATCGGAACCGATCGATATTTAATGTAAGGTCCCAAAATTGACCCATTCGTTAGAGGAACCAGACCAAACCGATCGGTTCTATCTAGTTCTGGTCCGATTTATGGAAAAATGCCCACTCCTACTTAATTTCAATGAACTTTGATACCACAATTTGGAATTTCATATTAAAAGATCAATAGTGTATGAATAGTCCAAACTATTATTACGCTAGTTATATTTTCTATTTGATGTGAAAGTTTACCATTAAAACTAAACAATCAAAAAGTCAAAATTCTTTAGTGGATGCATTATCAATTAGTTGAAAAATATATGGGCGTGGGAACTGATTAAGCAATAAAATAAAAGAATCGTCCATTGTGAGTTTTTTCCTATGATATAATTTTTTTTATAAAGTTTTTATAGCATTCATAATTTTGTCTTATTAATTGATTTTCTTTATTTGACATTGGATTAATAATGGTATTAATTATGGGCAAGAAATAGCTTAACAATTATTTAATTTCAATTAATATTAAGAGAAAAGACGTGCTCCACCTACTTAAAATATTGTAAAACATACACATTCAAATCAACTATTATTTTACAAAATAATAAATTTGTTTAACATAAGAACAAGCAAAACGGTGGACAATTTAAATTGGACTTTTTCATTGTTTTCCTTTCAAACAAAAAATGATGCAAATATTTGTTAAGGAAAGTCTCTAGCAAAGGTTAATCTATATGAATACGTTCACTGCAACTCATAGTAATAGCATTTATATTTCTGGGTGCATGTTTTGTAACAATCATGCTAGAATGTTAAGGAATTTTACCAGGCATTTTGCAAAGTTCACACTGACAAATAGTGATTGGCAGTTGGACAAAAAATAATTTAAACACTATCAATCACAGTCTATTATCTAACCCTTATCAATATCTTGTTCAAGGGGTTTTATCCATTCTGTAAACATAAAAATAGTATCGAGGCATCTTTTTTCTTTCGATCAAGAAGCAAGCAAGCAAATAAATAAGCGGTTCGATTTGGGTTCAAAGTAAACCCAAAAGAGATGGTGTCAAAAGTGCCATAATCCGTGTGAAGAAATGTTTGTCCAAGAAATAGGTAGGAAAGGACGATGGGGGTGGGCATGGCATCGCATTTCACGCCAATTCTCACTCTTCGTAATAAGGACAAGCCTAATAAAATTGTATAGTCAAATGCAACGCATGGAAATCTCCGGAGAAAATGTGAAAAAGCCTTGAAATCATGAACTACGTTTTTATTTGTCATTATGAACACACTTGTCTAAATATTATTAGAAGGAAAATATAAATTTTAAAAATTTGTATTGTTAGAAAATAATCTAATTTGCAATAACCCGATGATAAAACTTATACCACTTGTTATGAATGTTAAAATCAACAAAATATGACAAAATGAAAAAGATCACATAAGAATACAAGATTTAATGTGAAAATCCAAATCCAGGAAACCCATGTGCAAAGACAAAGAATTCACTATATCAATAGAAAAAAGTACAAAAAGATCTCCCAAGGCTCTCACTCCATTTCAAAATATGCAAGTCTCTCTCTATAATCTAGTTTTTCTCACTTCAATGTTATCTCAATGTTGTACAATGTTTTGCTATATTACTTCAAGGCTAAACCATGTGAAGTATATATATGAATTCATTACAAGTGTTTTTGACGAAATACAATTCAAGAGATGAATCAAAATCGAAGAACAATAGCTAGACAATTTTGCCGCTCGAGCGGTAGGCTAGCAGGAAGTGAGTGGCAATAGCGGCACTCGAGCGTCGGGACCATGGCATCGGCGCTGCGTCTCGGGTCAAATTTCACCGTTCCTTCTGTTATGGGCGCATATGCCTCCTGAACCAAGCACTTAGGGTGCTAGGTTGCTATCCAACATCCCAAAATCAAGAATTCAACTATCCAAAATACTTTTACCAATTAAACTTTCAATTCTTGATGAACTTTGATTCATTTTTCAACCGGAGTTCCAATCCAAGAAGACTTTTGTTACTTTTATCAATTACCAACGTAATCCTAATCCCAATAGGGTCATACTTCCATAATCTTCACATTGACACAAATTCGAATGTAAGGAACTATTCTTAAAGCAATTTTCCAAATAGAGTTCTTCAAACTCTACCTCTTCCACAATTCCCTTCTGGGCATACTCAACAAATGTGAACAAAATTCAAGCCCTACTTATCAGCAGAACTACCTTGGGCCCCAAACCATCTTGAATCATCCCGTTCACTATTAACTCCACCTGAGTTATCAAACCTAGTCGAATTATCCCCACAAGCAACCCAATCACTACTAGTTCCATCTGAGCTAATGCTTATCAAACCATAAGCAACCATATCAGCCTCACCGAACATCTCATTTGGTGATAATTTCATCAACCGTGATCGTAAAACCCTGCAAGACATATGACCTAGACTTCCTCTGCCTTTTTATCACAACTTTGGCACCCTTACTAACTTTCAAAACTTCACATCTACCTATATATCTGTACCCATTTAAATTAAGAGTAATCAATGAGATAATGTTTCTCTTTAAGTCTGGAACATGTCTCACATCATCAAGTGTCCTAACTGTTCCATCAAGTATCTGATTCTGACATTTCCAATACCTGATATCTTACAAGGTGAATTATTTTCGATTACCACGAAACCCTCTGTAACAGTTTCATATGTAGCAACTCAATTTCTGTTTGGAAAAAAATGAAAGGTATAAGCTGTTTCAAGAATCCAATCATTGTCAGGTTTGGAGTCACCATTAGAAATAGCCAAGAGATCTACATTATTGTAGTCATTTTCTACAAGACTTTTTTCATCAAAATTACCAAATTGTCCCTTCTGATCTTAGCAACAAATTTATTCCTACTCTGCCACTTTGTACAATCATTCTTCGTATTCCCCTTCTTCTTGCAACAATAACAGACTATATCACTGTTATTAGCCTTTAACCAACCCCTTCCATGACCACCCGAATCCCTCTCACAAACAATAAAACCTTTTACCTGAGCTTCCGATTCGACGACCAGCTGCTTCATCTTCTCTTTAAAATAAAGCGCATCATAAATCTCGTCAATGGTAAAAGTATCTCAATTACACAAGATGATGTCCTTGAATGTGATATTTGAAGCAAATAACGAACATAGCAAAATCAACCCTATGTGTTCTTCATCGTAGTTGACTTTAATAGTTTACAAATCAGCGACGATTTCCTTGAATACAGATAGGTGATTTTCCAAAGTTCCACCTTCTGATAAGTGATGAGAATATAAACGCTATTTTAGATGCGGTTTGTAAGTTAGACTCCGAGTCAAGCATAACTGCTCCAATATCAACCATAATGTAGTGACACTATTCTCCTTTACCACGTCCTGAAGATTTTGATTTGAAAGATGAAGATATATCTGTGATAAGGCCTTCCGATCCTTACACTATTTCTCTTCTAGTGTCAAAGTTGAGAGCATCTTATCAATCTCCAACAGAGTATCATCCAAATCAAATTAGTTAAGAATTGCCCGCATTTTAATCTGCCACAAAGAAAATCTGGTTTTACAATCCGAAAGCGAAATTTCAAATTTCATACTTGCCATCCCGAAATAATCAAACCTCATTCTCATTTGAGCAAATCTTACTTTAATAGGAAACCAAACTGTCTTTCCCAAGAATTTTGATCATTGACTCTAATACCACTTGTTAAAAAATAAGTCAATTTGTAATAATCCAATGATATAAATTATACTACTTGTTATGAATATTAAAGCCAAGAAAATATGACAATAAAAAAAGATCACACAAGAAAACAATATTTAACGTGAAAATCCAAATCTAGGAAACTCACGGACAGATGCAGAGAATTTACTGTGATCAATAACAAAGAAGTATGAAAGGATCTCGCAAGATTCTCAACCTATCTCAAAATATGTGGAAGTCTCTTTCTCTATAACCTAGATACTCCCACTTTGCTGTTCTCTCAATGCTATACAATGTTTTGATATGTTACCTTAAGGCTAAACCACGTGGAGTATATATAAGAACTTATTACATATGTTTCGATGGAATACAATTCAAGAAATGAATCAGAATCGAAAAAAGATTCTCAATTAGATAACTCTGTCGCTCGAGTGGCAGAGTTATCCAATTGAAGTATATATTAATGATTACCTCTTTTGACTTTTATTTATTCGACTTGAACAAACATATATATAAAAATTTGAAATGTATATTGAATTACATTTATGCTCGTGTTTGATTTTGATTACTTGAGAATCTTTCCCATACTCATGAATTCTAAAAATAAAAAAAAAAAATTCATGTTTCTTCATGTTTTATCTACTTTTTAATTACATATTCGTAAGTTTTTTTCTTCAAAGAATCAATATCAAACATGTGCATATATATATATATATATATATATACATATATATATTTAAAGACATCGTTATTTAAGATTTTTTTGGGCCCCATTACCAATGAGGATGCCTCTTACTCGAAAAAAATAAAAATAAATCATATTTTGTGATTTTCTAGAGAACCGGCTAATTTAACTAAATCGAGTCGTCAAGTTCAACAAAATCCATTTGGTTCAGGCAGATCATTCGCGTTTCATCTGCAAATTGACCCATATATCCAGTCATCAATTTTTTGAACGGAATGGACCCGCTTGGATTTTATAACACTGGTACAAAATCACAAATTCATTGCTTCACTTTATTTGATCGCCACTTGCAATTTTACGAAAATAATGGAATTAGTCTTAATATTTGTGGTTGTTAGTTTATTCTTTTGCTAGATGTTCATGCACAATTCAATTTGTCAATTTAACTTGTAGAAATTAATGAGGACAAATTGAAGATTCGAGTCGACTCATCCTAGAAAAGTTTGGTGATTGTCTAAGACCCTATATTTTGATAAGGTCCCGAATTAAAATATTTTGATTCTAAATAATTTTATTAGCGAAATCTTTGAGTCAAATTTTCTATCGATATTTTTATAAAATTACATAAAATAATTTAATTTGTAAAAATAACTTCTATCATTTGAGAAATAATATAAATAAAATAAAAAATATTACTAAGTGAAAAGTCCATATATAATAAAATGACAATAACAAATATTTTAATTTGAAGTTACTTATAGGTTTTATTCATTAATAATAATTATCTTAGTAAATTTAATTTATCAATAGAATTTTCATCGTTAACTTGATAATTTAATATGGAAAATTTAAATATCAGTTGCAGAAAGTTATGTTGATAATTAAATTACCATTAAAAATAACATAAGATGACAACCGACTTCAGTTAGTAATATGAGAAATATAAATTTATAATAAATTAAATTTTCCAACAATAATTTCATCAATAATAAATATAAAAAAATGAAATATGAATATAAATTCCATCGAATATAAAATAACAGTTAAAAATTCATATATTTGTTGATGGTATTTTACAGGAAAAATAGATTTTGAACTTTATCATTGATAACTTATAAAAAGGTAAATAATATATATAAAAATAAAATTTTATCGATGATGCCAACTGTTTCCACAGTGATCAAAGCACACCATCTAGCTATAACATTGTTGTTGATAATTACTGACGGAGGTATGTTGACAATCACATATGAGATCGTTGTTTATAATTCTGTCATAATCACCGATATATAATTTTTTGTCAAAATATTCGAGAATAATATAGTCGACCACTATGGACAGAATGCCATCACGAATCGTTTGCTTTATTGATTTTCTTATTAGTTCATATTACTCTACATGTAAAGATTAAAAAAAAAAAAAAATCAATATTTTTATTTTTATATAAAAACAGCACGGGAGCTTGATTAATTCATAAATAATCAAAGAATAAGATCATCAATTATGTAAATACTAAACTAAGATTAAGGAAAAGCAACCCTTAATTATGAAAGTAAGTCATTTACAATAATGCAATGCACACATCACCCCGTCGATATTTATTTGTACTGAATAAAGGGTAAAAATATTGCAGTATAATTATTTATTTTGTCAAAATCAAAATATTAAATATTCTTACCTCTATTGCATCATTGACTCAGTAATTATGAGGCCAACTTACGAAAAGCAGTTTATTATTTTTCTTATTTTAGATTAAAAATAATAATATTTTTTAGTACCAGTGATTTTGAACGCCGGTCAAATGTTATCAAATGAGTCATAAATTCTTGTATTTAATTGAAACTATAATTAATTATACAATTGATGTCAATTAGATGGGTGTTAAACACCCGTGGTTAATGACTTTAGATAAATCACTTAATTTGTTGTGTAATTAATTAATTAGGGTTAATGGTTGATGTCCACCAACTCTAAGACCAATACATATTTACCACCACCACCACAATAATAATAATAATAATAATAATAATAATAATAATAATGCTTAAAAAGTCAATAATTTGTTGCTTCATCAACAATAATTAACTATAAAGTGGTTGGCCCGGACTTGAGATGGAAAATATTTGTAAATTCTCTTTATGTCATATCTTTCTTTATTTTAAAAACTTTTAAATTATACTATCTACTTAAGATCTTATTCCAAGTAATTAAACTTTAGTAGAGGTGACAATCGAGTCGAGCAGTTCGTCGGCTCGACAAAAACAACTCGGGCTAGTCTCGAGCACGAGCCGAGCAGGTCGGCTCGCTAGAGCCTGCTCGGCTCGTCAATTTTTCGAACTGCTCTGCGAGCTGCTCGTCGGGCTCGCTTAGCTCGTGTAAAAGCGAGCCACACTAGTTGGCTCGGCTCGTGGCTCACAAATAAAAATAAAAATAAAAAATAAAAACTGTAAATTCAGTGACCAAACGGTCACTGACTAAGGTCACTGAATTTTTTTTAAAAAAAATTATTATTATT
>CAIGRN010104273.1:0-16701 GCA_903798345.1 Fraxinus anomala | reverse complement strand
CGCCCAAAACCCAACAGCTCGGCTCGTTGGGGAGCTCGGCTCGTCCGAGTACGAGCCGAGCCTCAGAGTACGAGCCGAGCTCGTTCGGCAATTGCCACCTCTAGGGACACATAAGATTAGAAGTAAAAGTTGGCTAGAATGAGATGATGACAAAATTAACTTCCTCGAACAAAATTAACTTCCTCGCCAATCAGATTAGACACTTAAATGAGATGATGACACAGTTGGCTAGAATCACTTCTACTATTAAGAAGGTTTGGCGCTAGCCTGTCACCAGGATTTCGCTTGAGCGACACACCGTCGCTCGCTTATCATCTAGCTTTCGCTCGAACGACAGGGTTATCCGGAGAATTTTAATTTGCGTTTTTAAGGCTTTTTATCCGACTCGTTTATTCCTTAACCTACCGTATAAATACTATCACACCTCTAAACGATTTTTTGAAGGTTGAACATTGAGAGAACATATACTGCTTCTTATCTACTTCATCAAATTCATTAAAAGCTTTCAACCTTCATTGTTCGATTTGTTCTTGGCGTGAAAACATCAAACTCACTTAATCCAAATACTAAATTGCTACTTCCTACACATCTGTCAGAGTGCTGAAAATCAAGGAAAGGTGACTAGAGTTTCAGTTGTTGGATAATGCGGAGTTCTTCGTTGATCCACATGAGATAAACAAATTTATAAAGCCGGGATTTGGTGCAGGAGCGCACAATCTCGGAGGCTTTGAAAACTGTAGCTGTGAGTTGGTGCATGAGCACGTAATCTAGGAGAGCTGTGTGAATTGCAGTGAGGAGGTCAGAAAGTACTAATGGTAGTCGATTCTGGCGGAATGTAAGTTATAATTCGTTTATAGTGGATTATTGACTGGCAATGTGCCCGAAATTTTTATCTAGTTGGGGTTTCTCCGTGATTATTCCTGATATTTATTTATTGCTTTGATACAATTGCGATATTTAAACATAGAAAAATTGGACTGTTTGATTAACCATCTAAAGATAATTAATAGTAACTTGTTTCTAGTTAATTATTAAGTTCTAATTCCGAATAATCACATATTCGCCCCCCTCCCCTTTAGGTGTAATTTGGGTTGAACCTCGTTATTTCACTAAAAACATTCATTTGATTTCATGCAGGAGTAATCATTACTGTGCTTTAAGAACAATTTTAATTGTCACTAAACTTTAACTTGTCTCAATTGGATAAATTCAATTTCAAATTGGGTAACTAAAATTTAATTTAGTTTTCAAATTTTTTGACTCGATTACCTAGTGTCTACCAAATTAATGAAAATTACTTAAGTGGTAGTCATACCACTGCACCATATTAGAAAAATGTTTAAAAATAAAATTTATTTTAACCTATTTAATCTAAATACATTATCATAAACCTTGTTTTATCGTTTTCATTTCTAGAGCTTCACGTAGAAATTGCGTAGAAGATGACTTTTGGTATGGCTGACAACTAAGTAGTTCTGTAGGTTTGTGGATGATGTGTGATGGGGTGTGATCAAGTGGTAAAATTTAAAACTAAATTGAAGTTCAACAACTCATTTGAGATAATCAAAAGTTCAGTAATCCAATTGAGCATTCACTGAAATTCCAGTGACCGATTATGAAATTTACCAAGATTAAAAACATAAAATTAGTGCCATCTATATATCCATGTTCAACGACCTCATTTAAAAACTTTTATTTATAATTTATCTTTTATCAAAGATATGATAAATAATTTTTTGATAAATGAGTAACTACGGGGATTTGAACTCACTTCCATTTGATAATTTAGCACGGTGTTGTCTAATTATCTTAAAAGTAAATTTTGTAAATTTGGTATCATAAGTAACATTTATGTTACTTAATTTGTTCTGAAATGCAAAAAGAGGTGGAATTATTCATATATTGAAACACTTTAAAAAAATTAGTGTGCTCAACTACGGACCTGTCTTGTGCATAGGGGTAGAGAGATGTCGTGCTCGTCTTGATCTTGAATGAATTTTTTTTCTTGTTGAGATCCCATATTCTTAACCTCTGTAGAAAAAATTACAGAAAAAAAAATTAATGGAAAAGGAAGAAAAATTAGTGAAAAATAAATAAATGCAAAATGGTGAGTTCCTTCATAAAGGGAGAACCACGACATACATGATTGAGGTTTGTTCATCACGTATTTTGTGGCCTGTGACGTATAATAGAAAGACCTAGTCTTCAGCCCCAAAGAGAATGTGATTCCAATATGCAATTTTAATGTATTACCAAGAAATACTTGAGTTAGAGGTTAGAAAATAAACCTAGGGTATAACTAGAAACGTAATTCCTCCTATAGAGCTGTTATATATCTCTAATAGAGATATAGTATTGAATGCTCTAAGTTACTCGTTGATTGCACGATCCATTTGTCCATATGAATCATGTGAGTTAGATCTAATTAACGATTGATGATATCAGGTTAGGTACATTATGTGCGAGTGAAAAATGTTGGAAATGCATGGGTTGGCCATGTAGGTTGACACAACTCAATAAGGTGAAATGGATTGGTGGTATTAATTATTGTTTGAATTGTACAATGACTGCCCACCACCTATAACCAACTATAACTTATGTAATGCAAAATGTGAATAGCGTTGGATGGCGGAAGCGGAATTATCCAAAAAAATTTTAATTTTTTTTTTAATTTAATAAATAAGATCGTCTAGATGTTCACGTATATGTTATATTAAGAATTAGGGATTCGAATTTTTACCTAAATTCGATGATAAATTCTAGAACTAGATTCGAATCACGAACTTTCAGCATTTTGGATACTGCAAGAACTTGATGCTTTAAACATCCAAGTCTTCTATGGTATTCTCTAAAGTCAAGACTACACTCGTGGGTGGGTACCTTCTTTTATTAAATTAAGAAATCAATTTTTGGATTGGACAATAAAAAAATATTACTTTTCTCACTTTTCTTCTCTCTCCAAATTTGAACACTGTGTAATTATGTATTATGATTGTTGTAGAATTTTTATGTCCATCAAATCTCTATTTATAGAGATAAAAGATGTTCAAATCCATGTAGAATAATAATTCCAATATCAAATAGGGGTCTTAATTAAAATCCAAATAAGAGTTTTAATTAAAGTCCAAATCCAATTAGTTTACATTTAATTACATATATAGTCCTAAAACTTAAATTACAATTACAATTAAGTTTACAACTTTTATAGTAAGTACAAAATTTTATTGTAATTACAATTAATTCAAAAACTATTACAATTGCTGTAATTAAGTTCAATTACTTTATAGAGCTAGGAACCTAATCGGACATATATTTTTCAAGTTCCAATAATTAGATCCTGTCTAATCGATCCTACACCACCCAATCTAATTATTAGTATTTGTTTTTTCTACTAAACGCAAAAGATTGAACTCTCGGAGTATATAATATCACATAAGCCAATAAATCTGTAATATTTTTCTCTGACTTACCGTATACGTATTTTATTTCCGTCCGAAATTCGATAATTAGGTACGAGCATAAAATACCGTTTTGTCACTCTAATTATTCTCACTAATTTAAGTACAATTTTCCTCAACGGTCTTGTGAACAAATCACAGATATCGAAATTTAGCCATCGATAAATATTGAGCTCAGATTTTAACTATTCAACAAAAAATATTTAAGTAATCACTCTACCCATTTTTTAGGACGACGGTTTCCTACACAAATTCATATTCTTTACTGCACTCATTCTTAAGTTCCCAACTCATCGAGATATTTAATCAATCAAATTGATCTCACCCATTGATGAATTAAAGAGCCATTAAAATCACGAAAAGACATACATAACTCTATCAAGAGATTTAGATGAAATACATAGCGCTCAAGTGGAATTTAATTCTCCGCACATCATGCTATAGAATTAAATCAACATGTGGTCCATTCAATACACTCCAAGTGTACTTATATCACCTTTAACTATTTCTGTGATAAGAACAAATCATAAACCCGAATAGTAAAACGGACAATACTACTACCTTCCGGTATAAGGTGCCAACCCTTATAAATAGGTAATAAACAAATTATTTATGATCAAAATATAATTTGTATCACATTGTACTTTTCAACGCAAGTACCCAACTTATATTTTCACAAGTGATCATAGGCAATTTAATTTGCATGCTCAATAATTAAATAAATACAATAAATAAAAAATAATTTTATTTAATATAAGAATATTGTTACTTTTACATCAGTAAAACTATATTATATAGGCACATAACCCAACAAATCTCACTCTTGCCCTAGTGTATATGTGTCATGTCTTTTAACCCCATGCCTTACAGACACCCATCGAAAAATTAGCCGACGGACTTTTGGTAAATGAATCCACGAGGTTATCCCGGTAGCAATTTTACTGACAATCACATCTTATCTACTAACTATCTCTCTCAAGATATGATATTTCCGTTCGATATGTTTACCTCTCTGATGACTCGATTTTTAACATTTGCCACTGCCCCACTATTATCACAGTACAATATTAAGGACTGTGCAGATGCAGGCACCATCTCGATGTCTTTTAGGAATTTTTTAAGCCACATCGCTTCTTTAGCGGATTCACAAGCTGCCATGATGGAATCAGCAATACATGACTGTTTGATACTTTTCCAAATAATTGCCCCACCATCAAGTGTAAACAATGACCTTGATGCAGACTTGCGAGAGTCCTTATCAGCTTAGAATTGTGAACCTATATAACCTACTGGAACAAGATTTGGTGATGAATAAACTAGTATATGATTTCTTGTCCATCGAAGGTACTTAAGGATATGCTTTGTAGCCACCCAATGTTTCGGTCCAGGATTAGATTGATATCGACTCACAATACCAGTAGTATAACAAATGTCAGATCTAGTGCACAACATAGCATACATGAGACTACCAACTGTCGATGCATAACGTATCCTACTCATGTGCTCCATCCCTTCAGGAGTCTTAGGGAACTGATCTTTAGATAGTTGGATTCCACGTCAAGGCAGATCACCCTTCTTGGAATCTTGCATGGTAAGTCTGACAAGTATTTTGTTAACATATAAAGCTTGAGATAAAGCTATCTGCCTATTCTTCCAATCTCTTAAGATCTGAATACCTAGAACATAGCTGGCTTCACCTAAGTTCTTCAAATGAAACTGTTGGGCCAACCACGCTTTCGTAGATGATAAAGCTTCCACAGCATTTCCAATGAGTAGAATATCATTCACATAAAGTACTAGGAAAATTACAATTTTGTCATGTATCTTCTTATAGACACATGGTTCGTCAAAGTTCTGATCAAAACCATATGTCTTAATCACTTCTTCGAATCTTTAGTTCCAAGATTTTGATGCTTAATGGACCATTGAAGCTTACAAACTTTTCTTTCTTGACCATGTTCTATGAATCCATCTGGTTGTATCATATAGATTTGTATCATATAGATACATTCTTCAAGATGGCCATTCAAAAATGTCATTTTGACATCCATTTGTCACATCTCATAATCAAAATGAGTTATAATGGATAAGAGAATCTGCATAGACTTAAGCATAGCAAAGGCGAGAAGGTCTCCTCGTAATCCACACCTTCTCATTGGGTAAAACCCTTAGCCACTAGTCTCGCTTTAAAAGTTTCCGATTTCCCGTCCACTCCTCTCTTTCTCTTATAGACCTATTAGCAATCGATGGGTTTTATCCACTCTGGTGCATCTATAAGTTCCCAGACCTGATTGGAATACATAGATTCCATTTCAGTATTTATAGCTTGTTGCCATAAATCTGCATCCACGTCATTCATAGCCTCCTTATATAAAGTTGGATCATCAACTTATGTTGTGGAGATCGCCTGGTTTGACTCTCCAACTAACAAGTATCTAGAAGGTGGTATGATGACCCTCTGACTTTGTCTAAGGGGCGGTGGATCCTAGACTATGGCATCATTTGGAATTGCAACGTTAGTATCAATGTTGGTACCACCATTAGGTGATGTCATTACCTCTTCAATACCTTCAATGTTTTTTTGATCTATGGGATTAGATGATGACTCATCATTCCCACTCAAAACATATTGTTTAGGTATTTTTTACACCAAAGATTGTCTATCACGAGGATGCATTTCAGGTATTGATGAGATGAAATTTCTCCCACTCATTTCTTCTAACACGACCTTACTCTTGGACTGGCATTCATTAATATACTTATCCTCCAAGAAGGTTGCATTTGTGCTGACAAAGACCTTCATATCTAGAGAACTATAAAAATAATATCCTATAGTACCTTTAGAGTATCCCACAAATAGGCATATCTTTGATCTATACTCCAACTTTTCTGCATTCCCTTTTAGCACATGAGCCAGACATTCCCAAATTCAAATTTGACGTAAGCTAGATTACGCCCATTCCACAATTCCAGGGAAGTCTTGGGAACCGATTTAGAAGGAACTAAGTTAAGAGCATATGTTTTTGTTTCCACTACATATCCCCAAAATGAGATAGGTAAAGTTGCACAACTCATCATTAACCTAACATTGTCTAACAACGTCTTATTTCTTCTTTCTGAAATGCCATTCTGTTGGGGTTTACCTGGCGCACTTAGTTGAGAAACAATACCATTTTCTGTCAAATAGTTCCTAAATTCTCCCGAGAGATATTCGCCACCTCAATCTGATCGAAAAGTGTCTTAATACTCTTACCCAAATGTTTCTCGACCTCAATCTGATGCTCTTTAAATTTTTTAAAAGCATCTAAATTTTAGCCATTAGGTAGATGTAACCGAATCTAGAGTAATCATTTGTAAGTGTATTCATGGATCCACATACAACACAATTCCTTTCGCTAGAAATGATCTCTTAGATATTTTACCATCCAAACAAGAATAACAAACTGGTAATGGTTCGATCTTAAGTGTGTTAAGTGGACCATCTCTAGCCAATATTTGTATCCTATTAAGGTTAATATGTCAAGTCTAAGATGCCATAGATATGTATCACTAGTATGGTAAGACATTTGTTTATGGTTTGGAGAAGTAACATTTATTTCATTTGTGGCACAATTTTAAATGTAAAGAACATTAGTCAAATATCTAAAGCAAATAGGAGCTTTATTATGTAAAATATAAAGTGCATTATGTGTAGAATTTATAGAATAAAATTTCCTATTAAACAAAAAAAAAAAAATCAGATTTCGCTTAATTCGCATACCACTACTGAAATAAAAATAAAAATTCTACGAATTAAACGCCTATCACTACTGAAATAAAAATAAACTACTCATACTGCTCTTGCTAAAACTATAGCTCTTGTGCCGACGCTAATTTTAACTGGTTCTCACTGAATCTTCTGCTCTCCTGAGGAACCTGCATAGACATACATATATGATTAGTGGCTCCAGAGTCTATAATTTAGGAATTTGTAGAATCAACTACTAAACATGACTCAGCAATAAAAAACTTACAAGCACTCTGCTTTTTAGCTAGTACATCGGGGCAGTCTTTCTTCCAGTGCCCTTTGCGACCACAGTAGAAACACTTGCCTTTTGACGTTCCATCTAATTTGGGTTTTTGTTGCTGCCTGGCTTCTTGTTAGATTTCTTCCTCTTCTTTCCAACTCTGCCTTTTGGTTTGGAATTAGAGGAGCTAGAACTTGCCCCATGAGCATGACCACCTTTACCCTTAAGACCACTTTCCACATTTTGCAACTAATTCATCAACTCTGTTAATGTCATATCCCTCTTGTGCAAGTGATAGTCCACAGTAAAATGTGAAAACATATCACATAAAGAATTCAATACCATAACAACTTGAGTTTCCTGATCAATAGTTGTACCCAAATTCTCCACCACATTAAAGTGTGCAATCATAGTCAACATATGATCATTCACAGACGTTCCAAGTTTTATGCACATGTTCTGTAAGGTACAAATGGCCTCAAAACGAGCATTCGTACTTTGATGTCCAAATATGCCCTTCAGGTTTTCTAGTATATCATAAGAGGTCTCCTGACTTTCAAGATTTTGTTGTAACATGTTTGACATGGATGCCAAAATGTAACAACGAGTCATATTGTAAGCTGCGATCCACTTATCATATGCTGTTCTCTTGACTTGATCGTTATCTCAGTAGGTTCTTCGGGACATTCCTCCTCGATCACAAAATCAAATTTTTCGACAATAAGCACAAACATCAAATTATGTTTCTAATCCACATAATTATCCCCCAACAAGTTGGTTTTGTTTTATAATAACGGAAAATATGCTGAGAGACATTTTGTTGAAAAATAACCTTTTATTGCGTATTAAAATTGAGCAGCAATTAATAATTTAGCATATGATGCATGAATACATATGTAGATCCATCTAACTACAATAATGCAATGATAACTAGATCCTTGTGATCCACCATGCCTCTTTATAGGAAATGTCACTGTGTCCACTGATCAAGCTGAGAGCCTCCCACTTGACAAAATATATCTGACGACAAATGTTTATATTGAGGCTAGTATCAGTTTATTTGGTCACCAAAATTAGAAACAAGAGCCTCTATAGGAGGTTTGTAGATAATTCTGATTTGAGTGTATAACCTTTGTCTCAATCTTTAAATACTTGAAAAAAATTTCACCATCTATAGGATGATCACAAATTATATTCTATCTAGACGATCTTATCATAAAAAAAATTCAATCGAACAACACAGCCCTCCTATAGGGAGTCCGTTACAATATCAGCACAATGCAAAGGTGTTACTTTGCTTATGGATTGACTAAAGGAGACCATTGATTTTTATTTAAATAAACATCCTATCCTGCTCAATATTTTTAAAGTAATGGATTTTAATTTTGAATAATTACCAATTGTTCACATTAATCATATTAACATCTCAATTATCACGATTTTTCTATCTAAAAAAAATTAATCTAAATTAAATTAATCAAGAAAAAATTAGTGTTCAATTATATGCATCATATTCATAGTATCACGAGTGATGTTACAAATAAATATTTATGTCATGCTATCTAAAATCATAATATTTCAAACAATAATTTAAATCGTACATGAGCAATAAATTAACAATTATTTGTGGCCCTTAAATGACTCAAGAATTAAATTAAAAACTAATTGGACCCAAGTCCGATATTTAATCTAGATCTTCAGGCCAAAAATCTCCAAGGTTCCAACAGTAGCAATCCAAACAGTAAAAAGACTCATCCACCGTAACTGTAAAAAATAATTTCGAATTTGACTTATCCATATCCGATCTAATTCGCAAATACGAACCCGAATCAAAAGTCAACCCGAATTGTGCGACACGCAAAAATTACACGCAGATCAAAATCTGTTTGCATTCAGACAAAATAATATGTCTGCACAGTTCGATTTTTTTTAACTGTAATTTCTTGATCTTCTTCGTTGTGTCTTCTAGATCCTCAATCTTCAGTCAATTCTCAAGATTCAACAATTACAAGAATTACATAATTTATATGCCCCGTAGGCTCACAATTTTAAATCTAATTGAAAAGAAAATTAAATTAAAATGATGGAGTCATAATCCACCTATCTTGTTACAGACTCGAGATAACGAATTACATCAAGAACTGACCACAAATAATTGGATTTCAGTTTAAAATAATTCAATAATTCAATCATCACATAATAAAATATTCCTAGATATCGCTCGACTAGAACATGCAATCAAGATTCATAAATATCAAACACATGAATGATCTAGATCGCTTTGATACTAGTTGTTGGAATGCGGTTGCAGAATTGTCCAGAAATTTTTAATTTTTTTTAATTCAATAAACAAGATCGTCTAGATATTCACGTGTATATTATATCAAGAATCAGGGATTCAAATTTTTACCTAAATTCAATGATCAATTCTAGAACTAGATTTGAGTCACGAACTTTCAGCATTTTAGATCACGAGCTTCCAATCTTTCAACTGTAAGAACTTGATGCTTCAAACCTCCAAATCTTTTATGGTATTTTTCAAAGTCAAGACTATATTGGTGGGTGAGCACCTTCTTTTAATTAAATCAAGAAACTAATTTTTGAATTGGACAACAAGAAAATATTATCTCTCTCTCTCTCTCTCTCTCTCTGTGGGTGAGCACCTTCTTTTAATTAAATCAAGAAACTAATTTTTGAATTGGACAACAAGAAAATATTATCTCTCTCTCTCTCTCTCTCTCTCTCTCCAAATTTGAACACAATGAAATTAAGTATTATGATTGTTCTAGGATTTTTATATCCATCTAATCTATATTTATAGAGATAAGAGATATTCCCATCCATGTAGAATAATAATTCCATTATCAAATAGGAGTCTTATTTAAAATTGAAGTATGAGTTTTAATTAAAGTCCAAATCCAATTAGTTTACATTTAATTACATGTGTAGTCCTAGAACTTCAATTACAATTATAATTAAGTTTATAACTTTTATAGTAATTACAAGTAAGTACAAAACTTTATTGTAATTACAATTAAGTTCAAAACTATTATAATTACCGTAATTAAGTTCAATTACTTTATAGAGCTACCATAGGGACCTAATCGAACATATATTTTCCAAATTTCAATAATTAGATTATGTCTAGTCGACCCTAAACCACCCAATTTAATTATTAATCTTTGTTTTTTTCACCAGAGGCAAAAAGATCTAACTCTCGGAATATATCACAGAAGCCAATAAATCTATAATATTTTCCTCTTACCTGCCATATATGTATTTTATCCCCGTCCGAGATTCGATAATTAGGTACGAGTATAAAAGATCGTTTTGCCCCTTTAATTATTCTCACTAACTTAAATACAATTTTCTTCAACGGTTCTGTGAACAAATCACAAATGTCGAACTGTAGTCGTCACTAAACACTGAGCTCAGATTTAACCGTTCAACAAAAAATATTTAGGTAGTCACTCTACCCATTTTTATGGCAACGGTTCCCGACACAGATTCATGTTTTCTACTTCGCTCATTTTCAAGTTCCCAACTTATCGCGATATATGACCAATCAAATTGATCTCACCCATTGATGAATCAAAGAACCATTAAAATTATGAAAATATATACATAACTCTGTCAAGGGATTTAGATGAAATATAGAGCGATCAAGTGAAATTTAATTCTCCACACGGTCATGATATAAAATTAAACTCAATATGTGGTCCGTTCAATATACTACAAGAGTACTAATGTTACATTTAATTATTTTTGTGATAAGGACAAATCACAAATATAAATAGTGAATCAGACAACACCATCGGATGAGACATAATAGGATTCATAGATCTTAAATGAGTATGGTGTTGAATTCAAGTTTTATTTATTTATTTTGGAATTTTTTTTGTTTAAACATAGAAATTGTCCATTTTTATATGAATTATTTTAGCTAATTTGAACAATGCAATTTTAAAATAATAACAACAACTACTATCGTCACTAAGTCTGTTAATACTTACGTGTTACGTCGAAAATTTTGTTAGTAAACCCCAACATTTACTGTCATAGGTAAATATTGATGATATGGATATGTGTAATACTATTTATCTTCAATGGTATTTAAAACCAGTATAGATAGTGTCAGAGCCAGCACTTGGTGAGGGAGTGCAGCCGCCCATGCTAGCTCGGCCATAATTTACAGTCGCCAGTAGAGGAGATGAAGCTTGAAGCGCAGCAGTCGAGGGATTTGATTCAGTGTTTTGGGGAAGACGACAATGTATTGGACCTAGGCAATATGTTTTTATTTTTATTTTGAGTCCTTTCTTTCTTTTGTGAGCCTACTAATTTATGATTTACGAAAATTGGGAATTTTGTAAATTTGAGAGTATGTGGTGTATGTGGACTTGAGATTTTAATATTAGTTAATTAAATATTAATAAACGATATCGTTATTACGATCGATGACCGTCGACGGTCAACTGCTACCCTAGCTGACAAACAATTTTGGATCCGCCACGGAGTATAGATGGTTGTACTAGTGGTATTAACTTACATGTTCAATTAAATACATGTCATTACAGTCCATTTAATATGACATATGATATGTTGACATCTACGCCGATGTTCAATATCATTGATGCTACATATCATTATTCTATGGATACTTGGTAATCAAATACAACCCATAAGCAATTTCATTGAAAGAACTTCGGATTTTTTTTTGTTGACAGTAACTCTAGGAATGAATTAAGGGATGCTAGGCCATTAGAGTTTCGAGGCTTTAGATATTGAAATTTATCGCTTATCCGAGTGACAATTACTTTCTTCAACCAAGTTTGTTAATACATACGGAATAACGTTAATTTCACTTCCGTAGGTAAATACTGACGACTTGGACTGTTGATAATTTTTGACAAGTGTAACCTATCAAAGTTCACGGACAAGCAATTCCATAGAAAAACTTTCAGCGCTTTTGATGATTGTAACGCTTAAAATGATTTAGAGGATGCTAAACCATCGGAATTCTCCAGCGACAGAAATTCAAGCACTAATGGCACATTTATGTGTTTGCTTCAGTAATTAATTAATTTTTTTTTTAATTTTAAACCCTTTTTACAGAAATAATAAACATTAGGCTCTTGTTTGGTAGATATTAACATCATAAAATTTACCTGTTTACTTTCATTAATATATGAATTCCCTATTAATAATTCTCAATTAATTAACATTTACGTCATTTAATTAATATTTTTCTTCATTTATATATTTCAGTATTATAAATTAATTAGAATTTCACATTCAAGAATATATTTCATTATTCACGTCAATATATATTAATTAACATCCAATTTTACTTAATTAGAAATTAAATAAATGATTTAACAATCATTGTCACGTATATATATTCTTTGATATTAATTCTAAATTAATTAACATTCATGCATATTCAAATATTATTTTTACAACATATTCAAATATATATACGGGAACAATACTTCATGATTTAAAGAAAAAAAAAAGCATAAAATAATAAGTAATGCAAAATACCTAATCTACCTAGTCCTCATATCAACTGAGAAAAAGAAGATGGAACTTACATTGGTTACATTCATCCTATGAAAAGTCAGCAGCTAACTCTCTTTTGTGGGCCCCAATTTAATTGTACTATGAAGACCTTGGTGGCAGATAGGTTGAGAAACCATCAATAACAAAGCCAGTAGAATCCTCCACGTTGTTAGACGTAGAGCTGTTAACTCTTTGATGAAAATCATCAGCCGGATTGTTATTCAATGAACTGAAGTATATGTTCTGTTGTTGCTGGTTTGGATACTGCATGTGAAACCCAGCACCACCACCACCAGCCATGGGTACAGGTGGACAGCCCGTGAACCGTTGCACCAGTGCTCGGAAATTGCTCGTGTCGGTGTTGAGTAGGGTGGTTGGTGTTCGCCGGGAAGCTCTAGAACGTTTTCGGATAGGTTTCGAAATGCCACCTTCCGGTCCCAAATTGCTTTGAATAGAAGTGGTTGTGACATCGGTAGAGGTGGTGGTGATGACTGTTGCATCTGAAACCGTCTCATTAAATGTTGCATATGAGTTGGTTTGCTGTTGATAGTATGAAATCCAATCACCAGGTTGGGACATGGTTTCATTGATATTAGCCATATGGAAAGAGTAAAAGCATAGGGTGATTGAATTGAAATATTTATGGAGTAAAGGATCAATAAATCCTAGTATTTCTTTATTATTTTTTGGGTTTTATTTTAATATATTCGGCATTTATTCCTGGTCAATGCAAAGACTTTTTTAGTTGAGAGAAAAAGATGTTTGGCATTTGGTGGAAATTCTAGAAGTGGTCGTCTAAGGCATGCATCGAATATATATAATAAAGGGTGGCAGTGTGCTTCGTGGAAGCAACAAAGGAAGTAAAGAGGATTAAATATTCACTTGGTCTTTAAAGTTGTATTAAAATTTCGAATTGGTTCCTAACATTTACTATGTTCAAAATCAGTTTCTAAATTTTCTCTATCTGTTTTGAATCCCAATTTGGTCACTCTATTAATTAGATTAACGTGAATTTCTACGTATACATTGTTTACGTCACTATGTATTAAATGGATGTTACTTGCATTATTCGCAAGCCTTAATCATGTTGAAATTGGGATGATGAAATCTTGAAGCTTGTTTTGGTCCACTTCGAGTATTAAAATCAAATTTGAATAAAACATGAAAACAATAAGTAATAAATGGTTTTCATTGTTTCGTCAACCCATTTTTAGTACATGTTTGACAAAGTTTAAATCTTGTCAAATATATTTTCTATTTGCATATTTTGTAATTTCTACAAGTATTACATATTCATATCCTAATATTCTGTATGACTCACTTCTTAGCATGGCATAGGCTTACTTAAATGTCAAGTTATTACACGTTGGTTTTAAGTGAATACAAATAGAACGTACCGTAATTACACTGATAGAGTAATCAAGTTGGAACCATTAGAATATTTTATCGATTAATTTGAAATGAAATAGTTTCAAGGATGAATTTGAAAATCTTGCTGTAACTTTAAGGACTGAGTGTATATTTGACCCAAAAAAGGAACTTAGACTGAAGATGACATTATCAGAAAGGATTTTTCCTTGTAGCTTACTAGGGTGATTTATTGACTTTAGGGTCCTTGTGACTTGTGACGTGTGATATTCCATCAAGAAACCAAGTATTTTGTATAGCTATGAAAGCGATGATGAATTGAAAGTCAAGTCGAGCCTCTTCTTATATTACTAGTTTTGGCCCGTGCAATGTATGCGTTTTGTAATTATATATATATATATATATATATATATATATATATATTCAATGAAGTTAGCAAAATGAAGTTTAGTTAACATAGTAAATTTACTTAGTGCATTAACTCTAAAAAAGTGCTTATTTTATTTTCCACAGAAATATGTTGTACATTTATTAAAACTTCCCAGTTCAATGTTTGTTTTTCGAAGATCTATCCCCTCCACCATAAATTCCCACTTCCTGCTTATAAGAACCTCCTCCAGNTTGCATATACATTCAATGAAGTTAGCAAAATGAACTCTATTTAACAAAGTAAATTTACTTAGTGCATTAACGCTAAAAAAGTGCTTATTTTATTTTCCACAGAAATATGTTGTACATTTATTAAAACTTCCCAGTTCAATGTTTGTTTTTCGAAGATCTATCCCCTCCACCATAAATTCCCACTTCCTGCTTATAAGAACCTCCTCCAGCGAGAGCTGGTCCTTCATCCCATCTCTTCCCGCACAGTTTTGCAGGCCCCACAAGGGCCTCTGAAACCTTGTCACAGTTGCAATAGTAGCCATCTTCTTCTTGCCTGTTGGTGTGAGTTTCATCCCACCCGACAACCGTCGGCCAGGGGATAGCGACATTCGCCTAGCCACCACTAAAGTTGATTATCGCCTCCCAGTGGGTGATGGTTGTCGGTAGTAATTAACCAGTAACAATTACTATAATTTTATGAAGAAACAAGACAAATAGAGGAACTGACGTGTGAAGAGGCTACCAGATGGTTCAACTCTTCGCTTCTTCGAACAGATCTTACAAGAAAGGTTACGGCCGTGTTTATAAAACTGAATAATAATATTTACAAAATGATACAACATTTCAGTTATCATTACTATAAGATTAAGATGATCATTTGCAATGTGATACACTCACTCTTTTCACTCAATGAACCCAGTTTGTCTGACATGATAAAGCTTAAAGGCAACTGCAAAAGAAAGAAAAGGTCATCCAAATTAGGTCTTTCATGAAGTAAATTACAAAATTTAGAGACGAATAAAATTATTATTGATCATTTACATTATATTTTCTCTTGAATAGGGATATAGGGATGGAACACATTGAGTGCACAGATAAATTCCTCAAATTCGATAATACCGTTTTTCTTTTCATCAAAAGATCAAAATACTTGAGATCAAATGCTGGAATAAATTAAATGCAAACCGGAGACTCTACTTTAATTGAATTATGAGATTGTGGTTAAAAATAGTGCATGATAGCTTACATGATAACGATGGGATTAATTAGCGCCCTCGTGAGTACCACTACATTGATTCCATCTCCGACCACCTCCACTTGGTCCCCCTTTATAGCAGCCGATTCAACACATTAAAAAAATTATAACATGTTTTTAGCACGCGAAGTAATTAAGGCTTTACATAGTAGAAAACTGAAAACAGAGAAATCTAGGAAATTTGAAGGAAGTTAGTAAACTTGGTAAACCGACAATGGTCTTCAAGGTCTTGCAGCAAGATTTCTCATTATTCATTGACACTACCCTAATCACGATGTTTTGCTGCAAAAAAGCAACAAGTATCAGAACATATATATGGTGATTTAGGATCCATTTTATATTTGCATCCATAAATGCGAGCATTTAAATAAAATTAGCAAAAGTGATGTATAATAACCTCAAAATTATATGATAATCATTAAATTTGTCTGGCAACAACTCGTCTGACATCAAGGCTTATGGAAATACCTCAGCGGTTGGCAACTCCTCATCATTCCAGATATCTTCAATTGAAGTAAATATGATGATCCAGTTGTAGCAGAATCAACGAGGATGTAGAAAGAATTCATTGGAGCAGATATCAACTGCAATCTTGCATCAGTATAAAGTCATTCTATCTGCAGAGACTAATTCTACTGGATAGCCTATGATGAAGCACTCTATGTATTTGAGT